>PQFF01000157.1:0-33264 GCA_003547095.1 Diversispora epigaea
ATTTCTTCAAACTGCAAAGTATTTCGTTTATTTTATTCATTTAAAGTATTCAATCTGCTTCGAGCTCGGCGCTGATTGATATCTTATTACATTAAAAGCATTAAACTGTAAAACCCTAATCACGTGAGTCGGAAAGTTCGGAAGTCACCTTGACCAATGATTGGTCATACACGTGTATAGTCACGTGAATGTCACACTAGGAGTCACATGTGATCGACGATGATCGAGGCTGCGGCATCGGATCGTCGAGTCATGTGTTTTGCAGATCGGACGACTGCGGAATTTCCTGTTTCGGAAAATTGTTTTTTCTTAACCGGAATCGGGTAAACCCTAAGGTTTTACCGTCGCCGTACCTATATTTGGTAACCCTAATTTTCATTGAAAATGTGGTACCAATTTCGGTAATTAATGAAATAAATTAAAAATTACCGAATTAGGGATTGCTGTTATTAAATAAACTTCATTAAATTTCGGTAATAACTCCGTTTCGTCTCCTTCTTTAAGGGGTTGAAACCCTAATTATCATGCGTCGTCTCCTCTTTGCTAAATGAGTCGAACACGTTCATTGATAATTTAATCTAAAAATAGAGAACCCTAACGATTGGTGTTTAAAACTATTGAGTCACCAATGCGTTTAATTGTTAATTCCTTATTAGTATGTTGCTTTCATTGATAAATTATCTCAGATTTACCGCCAACTAAGATGCGACTTGCGCGCGAAAGCCCAGCTCCCTCCACGTGAGTCAAACCCCAAAAGGTATATAAAACGTTGAGTTCGGGGTATGTTGAGTTGTAGAACTCTTCATATTTCTTTCGAATCATTTTGATTAACTTCAATCTGCCTCGAGCTCGACGCTGATTGATCTTTTATTCCACTGAAAGCATATAATTTTAACAACCCTAACCCTAACCCTAACCCTAACCCTAAACCCTAACCCTAATTCTAACCTCTACAGGACATTTTTTTACCGACGAACTTACACCCAACTCCAACAACTAATATAACATCCAAATTAAAACCCCTAACCAACAAATACAACTCATCAACTAACCCCAAAACTTCCTCCCCACCTATCACCATAGGTCATCCACAATTCAACTATAAACAACACTATTATTATTACGAACGCAATCAAAGGTACATCCAGAATTATATAGAGATGTTCTAGGACGCTATATATACGAAACGTCTGAAGAACGCACTAGAACGGTGCGTTCTAGTACGCTATATATACAAAACGTTCGAAAACGCAATAGAACATTACGTTCTAGTACGTTATATATACGAAACGTTTAGAGAACGCACTAGAACGGCATATTTAATACGCTATATAAATGTAGGTGGTGTTCGTAGGACGCTATAGATTGGTGTATTTTGGACGCACTAGAACGTTCATATTTAATTCCTGATGTACCTAATGATTACTAAGAGTGGTCTCCCTTTTCAGATACAACTTTCAGGGGCGAAATATTACCCAACACAGGATGATGGTAAATGCATTCCATTTATATTTCAACCTAAGTCTCCCACACTTTGGCTGTAGCCTCTATGTCATCCTGGTTTAACGGAACTTGTAATATTTCTTCCGAAATACATATTTTGGTTTTGCCTTTGCGAACCGAAGTTCTCCCACGAATATATATCTTGTTCGATATGAAAGCCCTTTCAGATATCCTCCCACTTAAACTCCCAAAGAGCCCCTTACTTGAGAAAGGTTTGAGGATTTTTAACGTTCGCTGCGATAGAGGCTGATATATTTCTCAATAACAGCATATACTCAACGAGGTATTAGTTCTCACACTAATACCCATCGCGTCAACCTCCGCTTATTCGGTTAAGTGAATCATCCAAGAACAAATAACCACATTTATAATAATAATACAACTCACACCCTTCAACTTACATCACACACCCCCGTCTTCCCAACATACATCACATCACACACCATTACCACCGATCATCTCCTAAATTACCCACCAGTCACCCAATTTCATCAGTGCGTCACCACCTGGATCTACAAGATCGATGATTCAGGGTCAAACCGAAATTTGATATTCCCCCAAAAAGTATTCCATGAAAAAGAGAAAGAATTTTGTGGCGCAGGCCCGTTCTTAACCTTTTGAAAATTTAAACAGCTCCAGAAAACACCCCTGTTTCCAGTATTCGTTCATAACAAAACTGTTAACCTAGGAAAAAGCAGTCTGGCCTATACAAAAAACCAACCACTAGTTTGTCTCAGGGCTCATCCACACGAAGACTATTCCCAAGAAAATAGTTAAGTTCGCCGTTTACACCTTTCACCAGAGGAACCAGAATTAAACTCGTAGGCATACTGCAATACATCTACCAGACAACTGGCTCTCTATAGTCTTATCCGGCTTGCCGTTAGCCTCCAACTAAAGTAATACACAAGGTAAACTATTATATTATACTACTGCGGATTTTAAGTATTTCACCGAAAGGGGAAAGAGTTTTTTTTCTAATGAACATTTTGTAATGAAATTGGATCAGTGAGTAATGAATATTTTGTAATTTAACTGGACCAGTGAGGTCTCGACTTTATTCATTATTAAAATTTATTAAAAAATTACATTGAAGAATAGAGTCTGACTAAGTTAAGCTATTATTCATAACTTCACTACCGCCTAACCTACCGCTGTAGAAAGTTTTTAACCTTTCTACTGGGAGGCTACAACCCCACCTACGTCTAGACAAAAGAAAATATTTGAAAGTATATTTACGTTATTTTTATAAACACTTTTAATAATAAATTTTTTTATATCTATCCCTATATCATATAAATGTTTTTTCCGTTCTAAATATGTGTAATCTATGTAAGGCTTTTTACCTTTACTTTTTTTATCTGATTCACCAATATCATTTTTGATTTCCCAATTCAGAAAATCTTTACATCTGTTTTTCCAGCGACTGTATAATGTTCTTTTCCATGAACAAAAAATTTCCATTACCATATTTTTCCCGATTTCTGTCGAATTAACCTTTTTTCTTATTAGACGGTATATTGATTTTGGAATGAGACCTTTAACCAGATCATTAAATTCAAATCTGTCCGAAGGTTGAGTACCAAGTATTTGTCTGTGGTAATTTATCTTTAAAAAATGTCCTCTAGTAATTTTACTCATGAGATCATGAAGACCTATATTTCCTTTTTCTTTTATGTATATTCGTTTAATTATCGATCGAAAAGTAGATTTAAGTATTTTTCCATAATCTGCACACATGAAGATATGTGAATTAGTTTCCTTGTATTTTTTGCAGAACAGGCATTCTGTGGTCATGTATATGTTTAGTTTTCGGGTATGTAACGTAGCTATCGTCGGTAATTCCTCATTAAGTAATTTTAAGAAAAAGACCCGCAGCGAATTTTCTTTTGAATTAGTTTTATTATTGGTAATTTTCGTTTCGTGCCATGTTTCTATTGACCATTTCCAATTTGTTTCATTTATAATGTTTTTGTTTAACCAATTGTTAATACGGTGTTAAAGAAACCAGTTTGTTGTTGATTCAATCTCATCTTTCTTTTTAACGAATTCTTTAATTCCAGCGTCAATTTCTTGTTTATTCCATGTAAAGTGACATTGTTGTTTTCTTATAAAGTTTGGGTTAATTTTAAAATTTGAACCTGAATTTACCCCTAATTTTGCTAATTTGTCTGCCTGTTCGTTAAGTAGATCTCCTTTATGCGCCTCTACTTTTTCTAAAACTATATTAAGTTCTTTAGTATTAATAATTTCTTTTATTACCTGTAAAACATGAGGATTACTGTAGTTACTCCAGTGCTTGCCTTTTTTCCCCTCTATATATCCTTTTATTGCTTTAATTGATGATTCGCTATCTGTAAAGACTGTTATTGAGGTTTTATGAGATGCTACCCATAGAACTGAAAGAATTCCCCACAATTCTGCTCTAGTAGAAAAAGCCGGACCTTCTATATTACCCTTCCATGTAAACTGTCTTAAGATTGGGTCGTCTGTGATACAAACTGCCCCAAAACCCATTTTGTATTGATAAAAAACTTTATTATGTTCGCTATCTACTGATTTCGTCTTTTGTAAAGATCCATCTGTATATACTATTAATTTTTTATGTCGTAGTAGATTTGTTCGTATATTTTGAAACTGAGCTGAGGTTTCANCATGTAAAGTGACATTGTTGTTTTCTTATAAAGTTTGGGTTAATTTTAAAATTTGAACCTGAATTTACCCCTAATTTTGCTAATTTGTCTGCCTGTTCGTTAAGTAGATCTCCTTTATGCGCCTCTACTTTTTCTAAAACTATATTAAGTTCTTTAGTATTAATAATTTCTTTTATTACCTGTAAAACATGAGGATTACTGTAGTTACTCCAGTGCTTGCCTTTTTTCCCCTCTATATATCCTTTTATTGCTTTAATTGATGATTCGCTATCTGTAAAGACTGTTATTGAGGTTTTATGAGATGCTACCCATAGAACTGAAAGAATTCCCCACAATTCTGCTCTAGTAGAAAAAGCCGGACCTTCTATATTACCCTTCCATGTAAACTGTCTTAAGATTGGGTCGTCTGTGATACAAACTGCCCCAAAACCCATTTTGTATTGATAAAAAACTTTATTATGTTCGCTATCTACTGATTTCGTCTTTTGTAAAGATCCATCTGTATATACTATTAATTTTTTATGTCGTAGTAGATTTGTTCGTATATTTTGAAACTGAGCTGAGGTTTCAAGATCTGTAATTATTATATTCTCTAGAAAATCTGTATCATTTATATTTTTTCTCAAATTTTTAAACTCTGCTTTTTTTGGTATATTATTATGGTATATATTTAATGATCGAGGAGAGATAACCATTCTTGTTATCCGGCGTTTATCTTCTCTATTACTTGTTGAAAAAGCTAATTTTCGGGTCGGGAGATAACTAGTTTCAGTAACATTTGTTGAAATCGCGCAATACTGTAAATCTCTTTCACTTTGATTTAAATTTGAATATTTAATATTTGAATCTTTTAATGGACAACCCTCGCAAGCTACCAGTGGTGAGCGTGATGTTTCTTCATTATTTTCTTGTATATAGTGTCTTAGAATTATTTGTTGACTTTGTTCCTTGGGTTCTCGAGTTACTTTTCCCATAATCGGGCCCGATGGGTAATCAGTTGTGACAAACTTTCCTTTGATTTTTGTATTATCTCCCAGTAAAGTCAGTCTATTAATTGGATTACGTCCTAATTTATCTCTTATATTATCAATGTTTTCTTCAATTTTAACTCGTAGCTCTTCATACCAAGTTAAATTTTTTCTAGGAATTTCATATTGGTGAATTCTCTTCAATTCCAAGACTCGAGTCAAATCAGAGTTTAATAATTGTTCTATATATAGAACTCCATATTTTCTTAAACTGTCTCTATGTTTGTGATACCAAATATCAGAACCCATAAAAGATTCTATATCTATTTCNCCTCTTACTATGACTGGGAATTCTAATTTACCATTGATTTGGATTTCAATGTCATGTTTTGCTAATAATCGTAGAATTTCACCTGTCAGATTTTTATTTCTAGCCTTGAATTTGTTGATTGTACTATTATCCCAAATTGGTGTAGTGGTCCACATGTAATCTTGCAACTTTTGAAGTCTTACTTTCGTTGTCCAACTGCACAGATCCTCTTTATTGATTCTATTAACTAGTTCTGTAGCGTGAACCTGTAGCTGTCGTCTTTGGAGACAAAATAACTTATATCCAATAGAAGAATATAATATACTATTCGGAAGCTTGGATGTATGTCCACATGATCTTTTAAAAACCATACGTATCTTTGCATTCAATTTTTCCAGCCCTTTTTCCGGATAGACATAATCTGATAAAAGATATTCTACTTGCGGAAATAACACGTGATTGATAATATATCTACTTTGCTTATCCGTAAGCCTTTTTCGAATCATAATTGACACTGTTTGATGAATTTTTTCTTCGATTAATTTTTTTTGGTAGGTTTTCTTCCCGTTTTCTTGTACCCAGACTCCCAGGTATCTAACTGCTTCTGACGGTCGGGTAGGGATTATTTGGTTATCGATAAAGTTGAGTCCCTTTTCATGATTTTCTTTATTACCATTGATTAGAATTAATTCAGACTTTGATGCATTGATCTGAATTTTATTAAGGTCAAAAAATTCTTCCACAATTTTTAGAATATTTTCCATATGAGTTTTGTTGTTCGTAACCCATACAGTATCGTCCATATACGCCATTGATGTAATNTTCTGTAGCGTGAACCTGTAGCTGTCGTCTTTGGAGACAAAATAACTTATATCCAATAGAAGAATATAATATACTATTCGGAAGCTTGGATGTATGTCCACATGATCTTTTAAAAACCATACGTATCTTTGCATTCAATTTTTCCAGCCCTTTTTCCGGATAGACATAATCTGATAAAAGATATTCTACTTGCGGAAATAACATGTGATTGATAATATATCTACTTTGCTTATCTGTAAGCCTTTTTCAAATCATAATTGACACTGTTTGATGAATTTTTTCTTCGATTAATTTTTTTTGGTAGGTTTTCTTCCCGTTTTCTTGTACCCAGACTCCCAGGTATCTAACTGCTTCTGACGGTCGGGTAGGGATTATTTGGTTATCGATAAAGTTGAGTCCCTTTTCATGATTTTCTTTATTACCATTGATTAGAATTAATTCAGACTTTGATGCATTGATCTGAATTTTATTAAGGTCAAAAAATTCTTCCACGATTTTTAGAATATTTTCCATATGAGTTTTGTTGTTCGTAACCCATACAGTATCGTCCATATACGCCATTGATGTAATAATCTTCTTTTCATATACTTGTTCTTGTAAAGTCATATCTACTCTCCATTTTAATTCCATTTCGTAGCCCTTTTTGAGATCTTCTATCTCCGCCAACAATGGGTCATAAAATATACACCAAAGCAATGGTGAAATTGAGTCACCTTGGTCTACCCCTTTATTAATCTGATATAAGTCTGTTAGTCCAAATTCAGTCATACCTCGCACAAACCGATTTTCTTCAATATAGCTTATTATTTTTCTTATCTTTTTTGGAATTTTGATACGCTTTAAAGCTAATTTCATCATTTTTGGGTCTACTGAATCAAAAGCTTTTCTAATATCTTGGAAAAGGAGCCACATTTCTTTTTTATTTTCTCGAGCATCTTCCATTAAATTATTTAGTATATGTATAGGGTGTAATGTACGCCCTCCGGGAAGACCCGCATAATTATTTCCTGTTAATATTCTGTTTTCCACCAAAATCTCAGATAATCTGATTGTAATAATTTTTGTAAAAATTTTCCTTATAGTTTCTATTAAAGTAATAGGTCTCACGATTTCTAGATTTCCTTCCCATTCTTTTGGTTTTGGGATTAACGTAACATTACTGTGAACCCAATCCTTGGGAACCTGACCGGAAATTAAAATAGTGTTGAACAACTTACTTATCATTCTTATACCATTTGAATCTAAGTGTTTATATATTTCATATGGGATTAATGACGGGCCGGGAGCTTTATTATTGCTCATTAACTGTATCACTTTTTTTATTTCCTCTTCTGTAATATTTTCTAATAATGGTTGGTATATTAGTTCGTTTATTGATTCTTTTGGTTTATACTGATTTTCCCATCTTGTATTTCGTATTGAAGAATTTAACTCTGTACCTTTCGTCCAATTATACAGATGGGTTTTAACCTCATTTTTAATTTGTATCGGATCTGTAATAATATGAACTGAACTGTCTAGTTGTGTAGTTATTATACGATCTAAAATAATTTGTTTAGATTCCCTGTTAAGAACTTTATTAATCATCTGTCTCAGTTTAGTATTTAATAAATCTTGTCTTGTTTCTATTTTTTGTTTGATTTCTTTTTGTTTAGTTCTAATAAGATCCCTTTTAATGATTTTTCGTGAAGTGACCCATAAAGCCTTAATATCCTTTGTCCATAATTTCCTACTATCATATTCTTTCGTTGTCGGATATGGATTCGTATTAAGATTAAATCTTGATGCCAATTTGTATGCTAATTTAGATAAACTCTCGACGTGTCGGTCATTTATGCCATCTTCATTTTCTAATTTCGCTCCTAATTTATACAGTTTATTTAACAAATTCAGTTTCGGATATGCTGTGTGTTTTTGCCACATTACATTCGTACGACTTTTTAGTTCTTTTGCTTTCGGTAAATGTTTGTTCCCTGAAATAATCAGAATAGATTTGAGGTCAACCCATGTGTCTTCTACGGACAACCTTTGGACCTCCGAATTTAATATATTTTCAAATGCGGCTTCTGTTTCTTGTGTAAATTTTTCCCATGTATCTTTATCTGCCATTTTAAGATTCCATAATTTGGGAATTCTATAATTTAGTTTTTTATGCTTTTTGAAACTATGTCCGTTGTTACCGACGGAGGTTTATCCTTCTTAATAAACGCGTGGGATGAACAGGAACTCTTGAGATAATATCAAAAATATTATTCAAGGAAACTATTAGTCAAAATAGATACAACTACTACTAATAGGTAGGTTCTAGAAGTTGAATAAACTACTGTTAATAAGTGTATTGATTAGTGTTAACTACTAATATCACGAGGCGGCGCTCCAAATGATAAAGTAGGCGATTCAATACAAAGGGTTTGGTTATTATTAACAAAACAATAATACTAATAATTTCAAGGTAATAATAACCTTTATTAATGGTAATTGCAAATACAAAAGAGACTAACTTACAAATAAATTAGTTACAAAAGGCTTCCTAATTAAAGGATAGAATCCTAAACTAACGAATTCTAAATCTGACTATAAACTGATTGCCTTTGCCTCAGGCCAAAATCCATCCTTTATATAACTAATTTTTGGGTCCTTTGGGTCCTTTAGGTCCTTTGGGTCCTTTGGGTCCTTTAGGTCCTCTAGGTCCTTTGGGTCTTTTAGGTCCTTTAGGTCCTTTGGGTCCTCGTAATACATGATCTACATATTAATTTACTACTATCTATGGTAAATCTATTACAGGACACAGTTACACTACACAACTACATATTTGTAAATCAATCTGTCTTTCGTATTACAGATAAGAATATAAATAAATAAATAAATACTAACTAAATATAACTATAATAATAAAATAATAAATAATATAAGTCAATAATATATAATAATAATTAAAATATGACTACTACAATATTACTACGGTAACATGACTACTACAATATTACTACGGTAACACCGTCACAAAGACTACTTACGTTCAAAGATGCGCGTGCGCAAGAATGATCACTATTTGCTACTAAGGTAGTATTATCAATATCTGCACCTATTATTAAATCTTCATATGGTTGATTGATCCAGATTGAATCTATACGGCTTTTACTTCTGGTTTCATTGTTAAAAATCTGGTGGAAAGTAAATTCCTTTTTTTCCCCATTGTAGAATCTATATATATCAGTATAACCACTATATATCATTGATTGAAGTAAACTATTTTCTGGTGAAGTTTTTGATTTGTATGGGTAGCGATCTTTGCTAGGATTTGGAGTCGCATTCCAATCCCCCATGATTATTGAAATCCAATTATTAGATAATGCCTGTGAAATGTGATTGTATAACCATGGTTTCAGTTGTCTAAGTATATTATTGTTAGTAGAATATTTGTTTGGCGCATAAATTCCTACTATTTGAAAAACTATTTTCCCTTTAAACGACAACAAAATGCAAATGCCGTGTCCTTCTAATGTGTTTACTTTGTATATATGTTTAGCGATATGAGGTTTGAACATGAAACCTATTCCTGATTCTAGATTATTATTATCAGCTTCGGTAACTGACGACTACCATAAACGATATGTTGGGTCACACGTTTGTTGATTTTTTCCCCCCATCTGATCAAAGAAAATATATTTTTCTGTGTGTTTTGTCGTTTTAGTTTCCGTGAGTAAAATTATATCTAGTTTTTCTTTTATACAGTATTCCCACCAAGTGTTTTGTTTTATTCCATCACTAATGCCTCTTACATTTTGCGTGCCTATTTTCCATATTATTTGTTGATTATTTCCTTTATTATTATAATTTGTATTGTCCCTATTATCTAGGCTATTATTATTGTCGTTACTATTTGTTATATTATTATGAAAATTATTATTATTATTATATGTATTTATATTGCTATCTATAGAATTTATAGAATTATTTGTTGATAATGATGTGCATTGTTCACCCATCATAATATTTATAGTAATTGGGATTTTTATTGAGAAGCCAAGCTGCTTCCTTGTTTTCTTTCAATACTGTCTTGTCGGGTAGATACGTCCTAGATTTGTGTTGTTATATTGTTTAACTGTTCTGACATCTTTGCCATCCAATTTTGCAAAGTAGACGAATTATTGTCATTATTTGTCACGTTATTCCTGATATTTATATTGTTATTTTTATCGTTAGATTCGTTATCCCATGGATTATTTATTTTAGGGTTATTGCTGTTGTCTTCTATATTCTCTTCCTCTCCGAATAAATCGTTCATGTCTTCATCCATGTTATTTATCTCAAGGCGTGCTTCAACTCTATCCATTCTTTTAGTTAAGTTATTTAACAAATTAATAGCTCGTTCCATTGTTTCTTGGAACGCAGTCATTTGAGTATTGAGTGTATCAAATTGTTGAGTGTCGATAGGTTCGTTGTTACGATGTAATGGTTTGTTGGAATTATTAATATTAGATTTAAGTACTCCTGAATATGAGGGATCTAATCGTTTTTGGATTCTTTTATATGCCATCGGGTTATGTCTTTTCCAGACATTACCGAATTTATCCATTCTTTCTTGTAATTTTTGTGTACGTTCTGTTGTCTTCTGTGTTACTGGACAGTCTTTAGCTAAATGTGAGACATCATGGCATCTATGACAAGTTTTAATAGTGATATCCAGATGTTCGATGGTAAAATCTTCTGTAATCCATTTATGTCCTATTGCCGCATTTCTAATTTCTTCTGATGGGAAAGACATTATTGCCATTCTCTTCCTTGCATAATATGCATTTCGGGGAACATAGCAAGTCATTGCCCCTACTTTTTTGAATTCATTATATAATTCAGATGGAGTCATACCCGGAGGAATTCCCACAACCCTTGTTGCAAATTGACCACTGTCTTTCAGTTGATCAGCTGTTGTACCAGGTGGTGTGACTCTAACCATTTCTTCTCCAATTATTTGAGACCATGTACTTAAAAAANTGGAACGCAGTCATTTGAGTATTGAGTGTATCAAATTGTTGAGTGTCGATAGGTTCGTTGTTACGATGTAATGGTTTGTTGGAATTATTAATATTAGATTTAAGTACTCCTGAATATGAGGGATCTAATCGTTTTTGGATTCTTTTATATGCCATCGGGTTATGTCTTTTCCAGACATTACCGAATTTATCCATTCTTTCTTGTAATTTTTGTGTACGTTCTGTTGTCTTCTGTGTTACTGGACAGTCTTTAGCTAAATGTGAGACATCATGGCATCTATGACAAGTTTTAATAGTGATATCCAGATGTTCGATGGTAAAATCTTCTGTAATCCATTTATGTCCTATTGCCGCATTTCTAATTTCTTCTGATGGGAAAGACATTATTGCCATTCTCTTCCTTGCATAATATGCATTTCGGGGAACATAGCAAGTCATTGCCCCTACTTTTTTGAATTCATTATATAATTCAGATGGAGTCATACCCGGAGGAATTCCCACAACCCTTGTTGCAAATTGACCACTGTCTTTCAGTTGATCAGCTGTTGTACCAGGTGGTGTGACTCTAACCATTTCTTCTCCAATTATTTGAGACCATGTACTTAAAAAATTTTTTGCATTTTGTGGATCCATAAATGTAACAAAGGCTTTTTGCCACATTTCACCAATTGCAGTACTGATAGACTCAATTTTTCCATATCTGTGTTCTAATTCTGCTTGTAGTTCTTACCTTTTCATACTAACAGGGATGTCCCAGATAACAGCCCTTTTTTGTTGGTTCTTTAATGCATTTGCACGCATATTAATTTGTTTTTCTTCCAATTTAAATTTTTCTTTGTTATTATCAAGAAATTCAAGGTCTAGAGCTTTTTTAAATTCTTCCTTTTTATCAAAGTAAATCGCGATGTAACTACCTTTAGTTTTTTTCCTGTATTCTACCTTAATAAAAGTGTATTCAATTTTGTTTTTTAATTCTTGGGTAATATAATCCAATTTTTTCCCAATATTATTTCCGATAAATTTTGATACTAGTGCTCTCACTTTGTATCTTTTAAGACCAACATGTTGCCTCCATTCTGGTTGATTTGAACTATTACTATACTCTGAGTGTACTAATTGTATGTCTTCATCTTCTACACCATTTTCCCCGTTTTCTTCGTCCATATCAATCTCGTTTCCGTCTTCTTTTTCTGGAATGTATTTTGCTTTTCCCTTGTCGTAGTTAACCTGATAAAATGGTTGTTGTTCTTCTGAGGTTTCACTATTTTCTGTATTTTCAATTAAGACTGTTTCAACTTCCATTTCTTTTGTCTTCTGTTGTTGAGGCGTATTATTTGTCGTATCTTGAGCCTTGTTTTTGCCGATAAGAGAGCAGACGTTTGAGGCTTTTGAGTTTTTCCTAGAGGGTTATGTCTTGCTTCCTTAATAATCTTGTCATTTTGAACTTTACCCGTAGCCATTTTACTACGAGTAATTCTGCTCGAACCTGAGGAAGAGGTTTCTTCCATCTTTCGCACTATTTTTTGTTTTGTTATTCTTTAGTTAATAAACTATTACTGCGGAAAATAATTTTTCGGGAAAGAGTTACAATCAGATTTTTTTTTTAATGAATATTTTGTAAATAAATATTTATTTTAATTTTGCATTGTATTTTATTTTATATTATATAATCAATTTATTATTATTATTATAAATAAAATTGCAAAAATTCTTTTTCAATTTTTTTGAAAATACAAAAAATAAAATAAAAATATACATATTTTTGCGGAAAAATAATATTATTAGACTTTTTATGAGNTAAAATGGTTGTTGTTCTTCTGAGGTTTCACTATTTTCTGTATTTTCAATTAAGACTGTTTCAACTTCCATTTCTTTTGTCTTCTGTTGTTGAGGCGTATTATTTGTCGTATCTTGAGCCTTGTTTTTGCCGATAAGAGAGCAGACGTTTGAGGCTTTTGAGTTTTTCCTAGAGGGTTATGTCTTGCTTCCTTAATAATCTTGTCATTTTGAACTTTACCCGTAGCCATTTTACTACGAGTAATTCTGCTCGAACCTGAGGAAGAGGTTTCTTCCATCTTTCGCACTATTTTTTGTTTTGTTATTCTTTAGTTAATAAACTATTACTGCGGAAAATAATTTTTCGGGAAAGAGTTACAATCAGATTTTTTTTTTAATGAATATTTTGTAAATAAATATTTATTTTAATTTTGCATTGTATTTTATTTTATATTATATAATCAATTTATTATTATTATTATAAATAAAATTGCAAAAATTCTTTTTCAATTTTTTTGAAAATACAAAAAATAAAATAAAAATATACATATTTTTGCGGAAAAATAATATTATTAGACTTTTTATGAGAATTTAATTAAAGGTATAATTTCATGTAATATTACATGTATATTATAATAGATAATATAACTAATTTAAGATTTTTTACAAGTATTAGCAATTATTTTCTATTTAATAATTAATAGGGAAATATATCATGATGTGTTTCGAAAGTACATAATGAAACGTGATATCAAATCACGAAAAAATTCAAAATAAACTGTATAAGAAAGAAATATGATGATTGATTTCATGAAGATATGTATCATTTCACGTTAATTTATGTAAAATTAATACGTATTTAAATATAATGATAGACAATAACAATACAATGATGTGTTTCGAAAAAAACATTTGTAATATAATGAATATGTATATTATTGTGAAAGAAAAGTAATGATACATTTTTATTTGGAAATAAAAATGTTCGAAGATTTATGTAATTTGTTGTAATAGGAGGGCAAAGAAGTAATATATAAAGAATTGAAATTCTTCTTGTTTTTACTTTAAAATATTTCAAAAATCGAAATATTTTCAAAAAAAAAAAAAAAAATTAAAAATAATAAAATTCTTAAAATAATTCTTAGAATAAATAAATGTCTCAATCAAATCTTAGTCGTTTCTATTAAAAAAGACAAAAGAGAAATAGTGAATTACTTTCCGGAATAATTTCCGGACGTTCAAAATATGTAAAAACAAAAAAAATTTCTTCAGAAGCATCTGCTAATTTTGAAGAAAATTCAAGATCAGCGTCAGTGTTCGAAATAAACGAACAAAGGGCAGAATCACCAAGGTTCGAAGCACTTGAACCAGTAATAATAATTGAAACTAGGGCGGAATCGCCGGCAGTAACAGCGCCAAGATTCGAAAGAATTGAATCAGCAGCAACATCACCAGCAGCAACATCACCAGCAGCAGCAACATCACCAGCAGCAATATCATCAGCAACAGCAGCAGAAACAACAACATCAAGGTCCACAAGCAAAAGGAGGAGAACTGAAATAGGAAGTGTGGGACAGCATTCTGACGGTAATATTTGAAAAAATGTCAAATAAAATATTTTAAAACAAATTCTTATTATTTTATTTATTTTAGATGACGCTCCGATAACTCATAAGCAAGTATCTCATATTATAGAATATTTAGATAAAATTAACAATAGACAAATAAAAATAGAAAGAGATGTATCGGACGTCCGAAGAATGCTGGAAGGAAGCAAAATGTGAGCGGAACATGACGAAATTTATGATGAGAGTTTTATCAAAGTAAATATTTTATTTATTATTTTTTTGTAATATCGATAACTTTTTTACTAATTCGAAATATTTCAAAAAAGAGATTTGTTGGAGAAATTGCGAAAAAATCAATTAAGGAGAAGATTTACCCCAACTATACAATATTAAAAGTTGCTGCTGCTCGTTACTGTGATAAAAATTATCCAGAGCTTTTTGGAGATTGGTCAGAAAAGAAATGGTCTCTTTATTATGATTCGAAAATTCAAACAGAAGTATGTTTTTTTTTTTTAATATTTGAAAAAAAAAAGTTTTAAAAATTATTTAAAATTTTTGAAATATTTCAGTTATTAAAAAGTCATCGGAGCCAAAGAGGTTCACTATCTTCCCGCATCAGGACTGCAATATTTCGGGTTTACCGAGAAAAAAACCTTCCATTTATAAATTTGAAGGCTGCGCCTAATGAAATAAAAATGTGGAAGGAATCATCTGTAGTTAAAGAATGTTACGATATATTACATTTAAAAATTAATGACAATGATGATACAACCTGGTGCGGAAGAATTCTAGACAGACTTTGGGCAGATCTTTCTAAAGCTTCTTCAGAACAAATTGCTTTTGCCGTTTCTTTATGTGAATTTTTTTTGAATCCTAAAAATGAGGATCTTAAAAATGATAATAAATATTTGCGAATTATGACAAACAAAAATAATGTAAGTATAAAATAGTCTATTTTTTCTTGAAATCGAAAATTTAATATCTTTCATTTTATAGGAAAATATGAAAACCGGCAAAGCATTCAGCTTAGAAACTTTTGGCTCCGATGACGAAATAGAAGAGGGGGAAAGCGAATTGCCATCAGAACAGGAGGAAGAGGAGAAAGAATAATTTCAAAAGCTCCGGACATTTTCGAAATAATTTTTAGATTATTATATATAAATTTTGAACATTATAAATATTTATTAGTACATATATTATATTTTTGAACATTATGAACATTTATTAGTTATTATATATATTTTTGAATATTATAAACATTTATTAGTATATTATATTTTTGAATATTATGAAAATTTATTAGTATATATATATATTTTTGAACATTATGAACATTTAGTTATTATATTTTTACATAATAAAAAACACTTATTAGTTTATTATATTTCTTTACATAATAAAGAACACTTATTAGTTTATTATATTTTTTTACATAATAAAGATTTTTATGAAATATTGCGAAAAATAACAATTAATTTAAAAGTGATCGAAAAAAACTAAAGAATTAATTTAATTTGAGTATTTGAAAAAAAATAGAAAATAAAATTCATCGAAAATCTTTGGAAAATTCCGAATCGATACTAATGAAAAAGAAAAGAAAAAGATGTTAGAAATGGTATTGAATAAACTGTGCACTGTTTTTAAGTAAGCATATTAGCGTCCGAGAGTATCCTACTTCTAGATAGCAAGGTTATGAATAACCTGCTGAACGACTTCCTGAAACTCTGAAAAACCACGGAAAAGGTAAAGAACAGCAAAGCTATGAACATAACCTGCTGAACTACTACCCATTACGCAGAAAAAAATTACAGAAAAGGCAAAGAGTTGTGTTAATCAAGAAAAGGGAACGTCGAGAACTTTTCTTATAGGAATTCTACCCTAATCCATCAATTTAACATAACCAAAGGGACTCAAGAAGTTTCGGACGACCCGGAAATCACATCAAATGAAGATTTTACGAATAGCAATGGCGTCCAACCTCGTAAAAAACCAACATACTTACTTGAGAAATAAATAAATTTTTGAAAATTTCTGAAAATTTTTGTCCTAAAATTTCATGAGAATAATAATTTTTGAAAGAGTTCGAAACAAGATCATTCATTTAGTAAATAAACAAGATCATTTTGTGTTATAAAATAAAAAACATTTTTTATTTGACCAAAAATTTCCGCAAATTTTCGCCTTTTAAAATTTCCTTCTGAGGTGCACCTGTTAGTTTAACATCAGGGTGAGAATGTAGATAATAAAAATCTCTCATTTAAGACTGGAGATAATGATAGAGTAATAGGAGAAAGTATTGGGTCCACAAGTAAACAAAATACTTCACAACCTATCGCAAAAAGATTACGTTCTGCAGAAAAGAAAAAGGAAGTATCTGAAGGTCCTAANACCAAAGGGACTCAAGAAGTTTCGGACGACCCGGAAATCACATCAAATGAAGATTTTACGAATAGCAATGGCGTCCAACCTCGTAAAAAACCAACATACTTACTTGAGAAATAAATAAATTTTTGAAAATTTCTGAAAATTTTTGTCCTAAAATTTCATGAGAATAATAATTTTTGAAAGAGTTCGAAACAAGATCATTCATTTAGTAAATAAACAAGATCATTTTGTGTTATAAAATAAAAAACATTTTTTATTTGACCAAAAATTTCCGCAAATTTTCGCCTTTTAAAATTTCCTTCTGAGGTGCACCTGTTAGTTTAACATCAGGGTGAGAATGTAGATAATAAAAATCTCTCATTTAAGACTGGAGATAATGATAGAGTAATAGGAGAAAGTATTGGGTCCACAAGTAAACAAAATACTTCACAACCTATCGCAAAAAGATTACGTTCTGCAGAAAAGAAAAAGGAAGTATCTGAAGGTCCTAAACAAAAGAAAAGAAAGAAAGTACCCCTTGTTCAACAACCACTTATGATACAAAATGCTCTGCCATATTCCATCGTCTTAGATTTACTTGCGACAAGAGCCAATATTACTTTGGGACAATTAATGGCTATGTCTCATTATAGAAGCGAGACACGAAAATCGTTGACACCTAAGTACACAAGAATTGTAAAGACAATCAATTATACAACAGTAGAAGAGAATATACCCATGACTTGTAAAGCCCAAGTAGCTAGATGGAGAGTTGAAGTAATACTTGATAGCAGTTTATTTATTAGTATCATTTCGAAGAACTTCATGGAATCTATAGGTTGAAAAATTGAGAAAACATCCAAAAGAAAAATAACTGGTATACACAGAGAAAGACGTTCTAGTTTAGAAATCGTAATACAAGTATCAATAAAGTTGGAAGAAATTGTGGTAGCAGTTGATATGGAAGTCATTGATGCAGCAGGTTACGCATTAATTTTGGGAACAGATTGGTTAAGAAAAACACGCACTATAATTGACTACCAAGAATGTAAAATAATTTTAAAAGATGAGAAGTGAACAGCTCAAATCTCTTATAGAAATATACCTGCCACCCAAATTTAAAATCCAAATGCCGAAATCCCAAATCCCAAATCCCAAATTACAATTAGTATTTTTGCCGAAATCCCAAATCCCAAATCTCAAATACTAGTAATTTGTGCATTTTGGTGTCCCAAATCCCAAATTATTTGGGATTTGGGCAACACGTATAGTCAGACGTAATTAAAATTGAGAAAAATTGGAGTTGAGTCATGACAAATTTTGATTTTTACTAGTAATTGACGCAATTAATTGAGTCAGACACAATTAAAAATTGAAATTTTAAGAGTTGAGTCAAGGCCAAATTAGTTTTGACGACATGTATATCCTTGACCAAATGGTACATGAAAAATTGTGGTTAAAACATCTCTAAAATTGTTTATTTCTTTTTGTGTATAGTTTTTTAAAGTTGGTTCTTGTAATTTTAATTCCAAATTATCTTTTATCCAACATACATCACTCCAACATAGATTATGATTATCAAGTAAATGTTGGATCAAACCTTCCACTGGTCGAATAGAAAAAAATAGGATGGTTTTATCATGAATAGGATTCTGATTGATGACTAAATTTGCTAAGATTTATTAAGTATAGGCAGTCAATTTTTTCCAATTTATAAATAGGAATTTCTGATTTATAAATTTTCACAAATAGAATGTCCGATTTATGCATATTTCTGCCATCAATAGGATTCCGATTTTTGTTCATTCGACTAGTGCTACTGTCTTGGACAATGATAAAGAAGAAGATGATAGTGAAGAAGAATATGTAGAAAGCAGTGATGATTCGGATACTGACGAAGAAGAAGTGAACTTCGCAGGATTAACTTATAAACTTCTGTATCAAGAATCCTATATGAAATATAAGTTTATTTCCGAAAGAATGCGCAAAAATTCGAAACCTGTCACATAGGAATTATATGATCAATTATCTTATAGTTTTGATCCGGTTAGAAGAAAGAAAGGTGCTCAAGAGCGATGCAAGGCAATGGAACCTAATTCCTATTGCTGGTGTGACATATACTTAGAAACAAGTCAGGATATATATGAAGTCTGTGAAGAACATCAACGAGATGAAAAGATTATTTCTATTATACCACAAAAGAAAATACAAGACATTTGTTGTAATTTGGTACAAGGCGGAGTAGAAAAACTCAAAGGAAATCAATATAAGTTACAAGTTTATAAAATTATTAAAGAATTTCCAAATCTGGTAGCCAAAGATCTTTCAAAATTAGGGAAGACAAACCTCTATCATCATATAATAGACACTGGTGAAGCCTATCAAATTAAACTCCTATAGAATCTTGCCCCAATACTTGGAATTTTTGAAGGAGAAAATAGCAAATATGCTAAAGAACGGACTAATTCGAAAGTTATTTAGTCTTTGGTCCGCACCTATAGTCATAGTGAATAAGAAGAATAGGAAATTCAGGCTTTGCGTAGATTACAAAAAATTGAATGCGGTCACGAAATCTGATGCATATCCAGTACCATGAATAGCAGACATATTAGATGCTTTGAGACACTCCGCTTTCTTTTCAACTTTAGACCTTGCTTCAGGTTTTTGGCAAGTAGAATTATCTGCTAAAGACTGGGAGAAAACTGCTTTCACTATTCTATTTGATCTCTATGAGTTTCTCGTGATGCCTTTTGGACTTATCAATGCTCCTGCAACCTTTTAGTGAATGATGGATAAAGTCTTCCATGAAGTTACTTGGAAGTTCATATTAGTATATATTACGATATTATAATATATTCGAAAACTTATGAAAAGCACTTGGAATATCTAAAAGAGGTGTTTACACTTCTGGGAAATGCCAGACTAAAAATAAACTTGAAAAAAATGTGACTTTTTCAAGACAAGATTAATATTTTTGGAACTTATTATAACAATTGACGGAATAGCCCTGGACCTTTCGAAGATTGAGAAGGTGTAGCATTATTGAGTTTCACAAAATAAGACAAATGTGAGAGCCTTCTTGAAATTAGCTTCATATTATTGAAGATTTGTAAAAAGCTTTGCCACAATTGCAAAACCATTGCACAACCTTACAAAGAGAAGTGTTATATTTGAATGGAAGTCTGAACACCAACTCGCGTTCGATATATTAAAAGGACGATTAACTTCAGCTCCCATAATGACATACCCTGACTTTTCGAAATGATTTATACTAGCTACCGATACATCTGACTGGAGAATTGGAGCTGTGCTCTTCCAGAAGAATACGGAAAATCTTGAACACCCTATCGCTTACACCAGTCACTTACTGTTATCTCTCAAACAAAATTATACTGTATTGGAAAAAGAGTGCCTTGCCGTAATATGGACTGTATAACATTTTAAACATTATCTATATGGTTCTAAGTTTGATTTATATATGGATAACTCCGCTTTAATATGACTAAAGAATTGCATACAACCTAAAGGAAGAGTTACAGATGGATTTTTGAATTATCTGAGTATAATTACAAACTTATTTATAAGCAACAAAAGGCTTAACACCAATGCTGACGCACTATTAAGAATAACTAATTAAGACAACAAATATAATAGAACTTAGATATTTATTAGGTTTTTGCCCGTGGCTTCGCCACGGGGATTTATTTTTATTTTTTTTGTTAGTATTTGTTTCATTTATTTATAGGTTTAAATGTTTATGTAAAATATGTTAATATTTTTTTTTGTTGTTTATATAACAATTTTTATATTTGCTTCAGTATTAGTTATTGGAATTGTGAATATGATCAAGATTGGTCCTACTCATTTTTACTTTTCGTTTTTTCTGTATTTATTGTGTTACTTCACTTTGCTTAAGTAGTGTCATTAATATGGTAAGCATTTGATCGTCGGTTCGATCAAGTTGTTGAACAATGTTTTTCGTTTTTGGACTAAGGTTTTATTTGGAATTGTTAATGATGTTTTTATTTTGTTATTATGTCATTAAGTTAGTAATAGATTGGTTTGTCGTTATGTTATTATTATCATTATCTTTATTTTTATATATATTGCGTTTTCTGTTACCAAGTTTGGTAATTTTTTTGTTATTATGGTTCTACTACTATGTTATTTAAAAGTTTGTACGATGATGATGATTTAGTGTGAGAAAATTATTTGCATTTTTAGGATTGTTATTGTGTCGTCATTATACTTGCACGCAAAATTATTTTGGGGCCCCGAAATTGCAATTTCGGGGAAAAAAGTCGAAATAGTTTTTCATAGAAGACGAAATTATTTTATTTAAAACCCGAAATTTTTTGATCACCCAGATTTATTCTTTGATTGAAGATACACATAACTGGATACTTTTTTTACTTCTATATATAGAATGGATTCTGCATAAATCTCAAAAAGTCGAAATACCTCAAAAATCCAAAATCAATTTTGGGAACATGTATAGTCGTCATGTGGCGAATTGATTTTTTAGTTAAGAATCGTCATTATGTTGTTATTGTATTTAATTTGTATGATCGAATTATTATCCATTTTTTTGCTAAGTTTAGTGGTTACATTACTTCTGTGCTTGTAATCTTAAAATTGTATGACGATGGTTATTTGGTGTGTGAAGAATTTTTTCAATGTATATTCTGTGTGTTTGTATATAAATAAATAAATTTTTACGGTTTTAATTTTGTTATTTTTTTTTCACGTTATTATTTTTGTTTTTATAATTGTGTTATTATTTTTTAAGTGATATTTTAATGCTTTGTTATGCGAACNTTATACTTGCACGCAAAATTATTTTGGGGCCCCGAAATTGCAATTTCGGGGAAAAAAGTCGAAATAGTTTTTCATAGAAGACGAAATTATTTTATTTAAAACCCGAAATTTTTTGATCACCCAGATTTATTCTTTGATTGAAGATACACATAACTGGATACTTTTTTTACTTCTATATATAGAATGGATTCTGCATAAATCTCAAAAAGTCGAAATACCTCAAAAATCCAAAATCAATTTTGGGAACATGTATAGTCGTCATGTGGCGAATTGATTTTTTAGTTAAGAATCGTCATTATGTTGTTATTGTATTTAATTTGTATGATCGAATTATTATCCATTTTTTTGCTAAGTTTAGTGGTTACATTACTTCTGTGCTTGTAATCTTAAAATTGTATGACGATGGTTATTTGGTGTGTGAAGAATTTTTTCAATGTATATTCTGTGTGTTTGTATATAAATAAATAAATTTTTACGGTTTTAATTTTGTTATTTTTTTTTCACGTTATTATTTTTGTTTTTATAATTGTGTTATTATTTTTTAAGTGATATTTTAATGCTTTGTTATGCGAACACGATTTTTAGGGTAAAATTTGTAAAACAGTATGAGAAAGAAAAAGATAATTCCAGCTTGTTGGTAGTTTGGGCTCTCGCTACCTATTCCATGGAACGTGATGATCGCGAAATAGAAATGACTTTGTTTGTACCTGTAAACATTGAAGAAAGAGATAACGAAACTCAAGCAATTTTTGAAAAAGACAGTTTTTACTCTGTTGGTAGAAAAATTATTCCAGGATTCTACAATGGAAACAAAAGAGCCAAAGTACTTGTCACAAATGTATACATTTTTTTTGTTAATATTAATTATTAAATTTAATATTTTATTGTTTAAAAAATGTAGATAACTGTGTCAACTTTCACACATTTAACGATTCTCAATAAAGTTGTTGAGTCTAATAAATGTCCCTTGAAGGTTTCTTTGGTTGGAATTCCTCAAGAAATTCCAACTAAAGTTGAGAATGATACTATTATTGATACATTGGTTACTGACTATTCTGGGCAAGAATATAATTTTATTATGAAAGTTGTTTTTTCGTGTCATAATTCGCGTATGGCAAGTCCAAAAAATATTGTTCGTCCTTAAGAATTGTTGATATTTGTTGTTGGCCAATTGGAAATAATCGAGAATAAGTTCATCAGGAAATTTTTTATGTCAGAGGTTATTGTAATAATTTCGTTTTCAAAGGTTATTGAAGGTTATTGGACCAATAACCTTCGCAAATATTACGTTTATTATAATAAAGTGAAGGTTATTGAAGGTTATCGATATTAATAACCTCCGGAGTATTACGTTTTATTAATAAAAATGAAGGTTTTCGGTACCAATAACCTTCGTAAATATTACGTTTATGTTGGAGGTATTCGAAGGTTATCGGAGTGAAGGACTTCGAAAACTTACGTTTAAAAAAATTTACTGATGTTCTACGTGTATTCAAAGATGTTAATTGTATTGATACACGCTTTGTTAACAAAAAAAGGTTTTTCGAAAGTAATATACCTCGTGATGTTTTAGCATCAAGAAATTCTGCTCGGACTAAACTCTTGGTTACTCATCAGAATATTGGAAATTTAGAAAAAAAATCTAAAAGTGAGACTTCAGTTGATTCGAATAATTTTGAGAGTAATACTGAGTTAAATTTAAAGGATTGTTTACACGATGCGAAACGTGTAAGAATNTAATTCGCGTATGGCAAGTCCAAAAAATATTGTTCGTCCTTAAGAATTGTTGATATTTGTTGTTGGCCAATTGGAAATAATCGAGAATAAGTTCATCAGGAAATTTTTTATGTCAGAGGTTATTGTAATAATTTCGTTTTCAAAGGTTATTGAAGGTTATTGGACCAATAACCTTCGCAAATATTACGTTTATTATAATAAAGTGAAGGTTATTGAAGGTTATCGATATTAATAACCTCCGGAGTATTACGTTTTATTAATAAAAATGAAGGTTTTCGGTACCAATAACCTTCGTAAATATTACGTTTATGTTGGAGGTATTCGAAGGTTATCGGAGTGAAGGACTTCGAAAACTTACGTTTAAAAAAATTTACTGATGTTCTACGTGTATTCAAAGATGTTAATTGTATTGATACACGCTTTGTTAACAAAAAAAGGTTTTTCGAAAGTAATATACCTCGTGATGTTTTAGCATCAAGAAATTCTGCTCGGACTAAACTCTTGGTTACTCATCAGAATATTGGAAATTTAGAAAAAAAATCTAAAAGTGAGACTTCAGTTGATTCGAATAATTTTGAGAGTAATACTGAGTTAAATTTAAAGGATTGTTTACACGATGCGAAACGTGTAAGAATTGATAAATCCCTTAATAAAGATTTAGTAAGTCCTGAACATCCAAATGGTGAATTATGTTATACATGTCGTCAAAACTATTGAATTGAGTCAGACGCAATTAAAATTGAGAAAAATTGGAGTTGAGTCAAGGCAAATTTTGATTTTTACTAGTGGTTGACGCAATTAGTTAAGTCAGACGCAATTAAAAATTAAAATTTTAAGAGTTGAGTCAAGGCCAAATTAGTTTTGACGACATGTATAAATTATGTACTGAAGAAAGTAATGAATTAGTTGGCTATAATACGGAAGAAGGAGGTTTTACAAAAATTAATAAAAATGGGGAAAAGGTTTCGCGTGGTAAGGGTAAGGGACCAGTGGAACGGTCTTTACGTAGCCGTAACGTATGTGTGTAGATTAAATTGTGAAGAAAAATGCGAGAATAGGTTTATTATCTTATAATTATTACATATATAGTTGCGGATAATAAATTCCTTAGTGTTTATTTTTTTTGTTTTTTTTACTTTTGGTTTTTTAATTTTCGTAGTATTTGTTAAAAATAGGTTGAATTATTGTATTGAAGTTATTAATCAAAGATTTATTTTAAAAATATAGTATTGTTTAATAAATAAATATATATATATAAAAAATAAATGGAATAGAAATAATGACGATATTATCGTGACTTTGTTATTTAATAAAATTTAATAATAAAAATATATTATGATTATACTTATACACAAAGCATACATATTTTATTTTTCATTATCTGTCATTTCTACCCAAGTCACCTTTACATCCATTTGTGTTTCTTGTCGTTACGATAGATCGAACAGATGATCGTCGAAGAAAAATGCAATAACATATATTAATATTATAACCTTAAAAAATTTGTACATTGTTAATAATAACTCTGTATACGTACTTTATTGTTTAGTCAACACTTCATTATATACAATATTTTTTATGAAAATACCGTTTTTGTCAGGTATTTTTCCTCCTTTGACCAGGACTTTTGTTGTTGTATTAGATATTCCACGTGAAAACGCTATGTAGAGTTGTCCGTGCGAAAAGACCGGTTTTGACAAATAGATACCAACGTGCGGAATCGTTTGGCCCTGCAATTTGTTGACGGTTAAAGCAAACGCGAGCCTGATCGGAAACTGCTTTCTCTTGAGGATAAACGGTAGCTTGATATCTTGTGATGGCATAAAGGGTATTCTTGGCAGGAATATTTGTTTTCCACGATGATTTCCTGTCGCTATTTTTGCTTCTATAACATTCTTATGAAGAGTACGACATATTAGTCTTGTCCCATTGCAAATGCCGTTCGTCGGATCCAAATTACATAGACAAATAACTGGTGTGCCTTCTTTTAATGTGAGCTTGTGAGGTGGGAGACCATTAGGAGCGATTGAGTTGAGGAATTCTGGCCGGTAAAGATTGTGTCTATCATCTGGTACCGAATCAAAGCTATAGTATAAAGTGGGGTAACCAGGGAAAGAATTAACTACAATGTCATTGATCGCATCAACGTATTCATTTTTTATTGCCAATATGGCATGATTAATAATATAATTCGGATTATATGCATTTTTTTGTAAATCAGGGTATGTTTCTTGAATGAGATGATTTATCAACGTTTCATTATCTTTCCAGACAACAATCATTTCGTCAGGAATACGAATCAAGTTATTATCAATGGTTGGTTCAGTACCATTTCCTACACGAAGCAAAAAGTCCTTAAAACTAGATGATGTATCTTGTGCACGCATATTGTTCTGTAGTTGGAGTATCTCAATAGTTGACCAGAGCGGAGATTTTATGATGGAAGCATTAACTATTTGAGTTCGTATGCCTTGTTGAATCACAGGAAGTACTTGTCTGAAATCACTACCAAGTACAATAATTTTTCTTCCAAACGGGTGTTCATCGTCTATTAAGTCTTTCAAAAGTCGATCAAACGCTTCGAAAGTATAGCGATGTGCCATGGGAGCTTCATCCCAAATAATAATTGACGCACGACAGATGAGACGGGCTAGATCCGATTGTTTACTAATATTACACGTCGAAACAGCATCAAGGGAGATGGGAATTTTAAAGCGGGAGTGGGCTGTACTACCATCAAGCATAATTAACGCAGCCACTCCTTAAGAAGCGGTAGCAAGAGCAATGGAACCAGAGGATCTAATATGTGCAAGTAAACAATGGTAAAGAAACGTCTTACCGGTTCCACCGGGACCATCGATAAAAAAAAAACCACATCAGGAAACTTTTCGGGACGTAAATTTACAGAAAATTTACAGGACCTACAGAAATTTACGCCTAAAAAAATCTATTTTTTTGACTTTGATCACTATTTATAAGACAGGGAGCGATTTTTTACTAAGATATTTCTATGACAGATCGAAAGATCTGGTTCTTAGCTACAAGATGATATATGTTTCATTTCTGTAACATCAATATTCGCGAAGATATTCACGTTTAAAGTTTTACATTTGTGAAAAAATTTTTGCGTAAATTTTTCGAAAATTTCCGTAATTCTGCCGGAAATTCACGTGACGTCATAGAAATTTCCGGCAGAATTACGAAAATTTTCAGAAAATTTACGTAGAAATTTTTTGAACATCTTCGAGAATATTGATGTTACAAAAATGAAACACATATTATCTTGTAGCTAAGAACCAGATCTTTCGATCTGTCATAGGAATATCTTAGTAAAAAATCGCTCCCTGTCTTATAAATAGTGATCAAAGTCAAAAAAATTGATTTTTTTAGGCGTAAATTTCTGTAGGTCCTGTAAATTTTCTGTAAATTTATGCCCCAAAAAGTTTCCTGATGCAGGCTGGTTTTCTTCTACACAACGTATAATTTTATCAAAAATACGTTTTTGGTCGTTATTCAGCCTCTTGATGTTACTTAAATTTTCAGGAGGAATAGGGATCGTGAGTTCTTCATTAATTATTTTAGACAAATAATCATCGTTATTCGAATCGAGTGTAATTTTCGGTAAATTATAATCACGTATCGTTTTGTAATGTTGCCTTAAAAAGTTGCTAACATCATTAAGAATAGCGTTGATTCGAAGATTTCTTTCAGGTATTCCATTTCTAGTATAGTCTTCTGACATATTAAGATAATTTTCATCCCAGAGATTTCGTACGTTGTTTGGTTCACAAAATATCAAAATCATCGCGAATAATCGGCGCAAAGCTTGTGGCATTCTGAATTAGCATGCTTCCATCAGGCATTCTCGTATGCTCTTGTCAGTTTCAAGTAATCCACAGTGTTCCGCGCTTTCTCTAAATGTTAAACACGGAATTCCATTTGCAATTTTGAGATCATTAAAGCAAGTTGCTCCCTTGACATGATTTAGAAGGATTCGAAGATAGTAACATTCTCCTTCTAACGGATTCACAGCATACATTCTACCAATTGCATTATTATTTTTTCGTTTAGTCCACTGTTTACATCTTCTATTCCAAACGTAATATCGAGGAAATTCAGAATATAGATAGTTACGTGCTTTCGGATCGATAAGATTAGTACGAAAGTATTCAGTGAGTATAGTTTTTTGGTTTTTCTCATCAGCAAGGACATTAGTGATGTTATTATCATCAGAAAATTGAATAGACTGGTGTTGTGGAAGATGAATTTGCAATCTGTAGACCGAAGGATGAATTGCATTCATTTCGAAACCAAGTATTCTCCAGCAAGATTCCGAAGCTGATATCCAACGGGCATCAAGATATTGTTTAATTTCGTCATAATCAGCTGTGATTTCAACAGCGGCTTTATCGTGTCCTTTGTAAACGTACTTATAAAGGTATTTGACAGCCTTTATACTGGAACAGATTTCAACATTAATATGGCAATTGTACTTCAAAGAGAGGTAAGGGTTATAAGGTATAACCCAACGATTGTCCAGTTTGGCACCTTTTATATTTATGTAAAATCTATTTCTACGTTTGTAAATGGGATAGGAATCGAACCCCTGGACGGTTAATTCAGCGAAATCACGTGGATAGTTTTTTTTACATTTACCATCTTTCATGCAAGGCGCATTGAGATTAAACGGACCACATGGTCCATGCATCATATGTTTTTTATGGTTTCATAAAGTCTTGGTTCTGCTGTAGGATCAAGAATTTCTGCTCGAACAATAGAATCATAATCGTTGGGTGTTTTAAGTTTATCTTCTGCATGCAAAATAATAAGAATGTGAGTATGAGGAAGACCACGTTTCTGAAATTCAATTACATATACTCGGGCAATGACACGTTCAAAAATGCCATTATGAAAAAGATCTTTCTTCAGTTCTTCAAGTTTCGCTCGAAATATACGGCTCGTAAGGTCAGGTCGATCAATTGGTTTTTGTTCTTGAAACAGGTCCGCTTTGATTTCTGTCCATTCAGGATTGCAAGTCATAGTTATAAAGATGTCCGGTTTTCCAAAACGCTGTACTAAAGCCATAGCATCTTGGTAACATTGGTACATGTCTCGGTGACCACCGACAAAGGACGATGGTAAGACGATACGTGTATCACGCGAGATGCATCAGTGTTATTTGTTGCGAGGTAATCTTGTAAACCCTGGTACAATTCACTTCTGATTTTAGCTTGATTAAAACGGAAAAAATTGAGTCTCTCTGATTTAATTTTAATGTAATTATCAATAACGTATTGTTGGAAAAGGCGACCTCCGAGGAGAACTAACGAAGGTGAGTGATTTCGAATCTGCAGTCGGTATGCATAATACTCCCTTGATGTTATTTTTTTGTTATGCTGGCGTATTCCAATATGCCATCCATATTCACCTCGTGGAAAGAGAAGAGGATATTGCATAGGGTCATAAAAATCACTTACTTCCGAAATTTTTTGAAATCTTCCTGAACGCAGAAAGACCACAATATTACGTTTCTGTATAACAACTAGATCGCTGCCTTCTATCCAAATAGCTGCTACTTGCGAAGCTGTCGGAGAGTTATATACGCGTTGGTCTAGACCTGAGTCAGCTTTGATAATAAGCTTGCAATGCGAAAGGTCACGAAAATTTATAACGAAAGGGTTGACATCATTTAAAATATGTCTAATTTGGCTAATCGTATCTTGATATAACGAAGGCATGATTCTTAACCTGTTGATATCGGCATGTTCAGTATCATAAACGTAGAGTTGAAGGAATCGCGAAGAGTTATCACTTGAAAGGAAGTCAGGTATCGCATGGTAGATACCACCCTGAACACGAAAACAATAAACTCTGTCTCGCCCGTTTGCCAACTCTTCATCAAGTTTTACACTCATAGATGTAAAAGTGAAGAGAGCATTATATGCACGAATGTTTTGTCAAAAATCTATTCCCGTTTTGTCACTTCTGAGAAATAGGTTACTCATGTCTCTAGGTATGTTGACCTTTGCTAAAGTGACTTTTCCGTTTGCACAGCATATACCTGAGGGCTCTCTAGTAAATATTTTTGCTTCACACATTTTGCAAAAAGTTGCAGCAGGAAGTTGGAACCTTTTGAAATGAGCAAATTCAAAGAAATTTCTTGCACTATTAATTGTTTGCATATTTTGATGAATACGATATTTACGTAAACAATCTCTCCGTCTCTGTTTCAAAGGTTCATTATGATCTTCTCTTCATCATTTTCGATTTTCAGATTCTCCATTGTCCACATGGTTTTTTTCACTCCCATAACAGTAATTCATATTAAAAATATCTAAGTATGTACGTTTTTACGTTTTCTGTGACCGAGTAATTAAATTTTAATTTTGATTTATATACCTTACCATTTTTAGTTTGTTATTTATATACTTAAAAATTCAGCCCCAAAGATAGTAGACAAATTTTTGACGTTTTTCTGATGTTTTTTGCTACCCGTAATTAAATTTTAACCTCGGCTCGTATACTTCACCATTTTTAGTTAATTATATCCAAAAATTCAGCTCCCATAATAGTAGCTTATCCGATTATTCAAATTATTATCGGGTGTGTTCACATTCAGATTGGATTTGGATTGGATTGGTTGAGGTTACATGAATCATATTCACATAAAATGGATTGGATTCGTTAATCCAAAATTCAATCTACCTCGTAAGGTAGATTGAAATCACATGATAAATTTTCAAACTCTCTTATATATTACTGGCTAAAATATTGGTAAATAAACTCATGTGATTTACTTTGTGAACAGGATTAATCAGCATTTGGATTGGATCAATCAAACTTCAATCTGGATTATATGTGGATTAATCCAATCCAAATCCAAATCTCTATGTGAACACACCCATCGTTTTGACATTTCTTTTGATTAAATTTTGACTTCGACTTGTACACTTCACCATTTTTGGTTGGTTATATATAAAAATTCAGCCTCAAAAATAGTAGACATTTTTTGCTACCCGTAATTAAATTTTAACTTTGACTCATATACTATACGTGTTGTCCAAATCCCAAATAATTTGGGATTTGGGACGCCAAAATGCACAAATTACTAGTATTTGGGATTTGGAATTTGGGATTTTGGCAAAAAATACTAATTATAATTTGGGATTTGGGATTTCGGCATTTGGGATTTCGGCATTTGGATTTTGAATTTGGGCGGCAGGTATATCATATACCTCACTATTTNTCGTGTTCACATAAAATGGATTGGATTCGTTAATCCAAAATTCAATCTGGATTGGATAATCATTATTTAAATTTCAATCTACCTCGTGAGGTAGATTGAAATCACATGATAAATTTTCAAACTCTCTTATATATTACTGGCTAAAATATTGGTAAATAAACTCATGTGATTTACTTTGTGAACAGGATTAATCAGCATTTGGATTGGATCAATCAAACTTCAATCTGGATTATATGTGGATTAATCCAATCCAAATCCAAATCTCTATGTGAACACACCCATCGTTTTGACATTTCTTTTGATTAAATTTTGACTTCGACTTGTACACTTCACCATTTTTGGTTGGTTATATATAAAAATTCAGCCTCAAAAATAGTAGACATTTTTTGCTACCCGTAATTAAATTTTAACTTTGACTCATATACTATACGTGTTGTCCAAATCCCAAATAATTTGGGATTTGGGACGCCAAAATGCACAAATTACTAGTATTTGGGATTTGGAATTTGGGATTTTGGCAAAAAATACTAATTATAATTTGGGATTTGGGATTTCGGCATTTGGGATTTCGGCATTTGGATTTTGAATTTGGGCGGCAGGTATATCATATACCTCACTATTTTTAGTTGGTTATATCTAAAAATTCAGCTCAAAAGATAACAGTTTATCCGATAATTCCAATTATTATTATCGTTTTTCGTTTCTTTACTACCTGTGATTAAATTTTGACATCGACTTGTACACTTCACCATTTTTGGTTGGTTATATCTAAAAATTCAGCCAAAAGATAGTAGCTCATCCGATTATTCGTTTTGACTACGCCTAATTAAATTTTGACTCACTCGTACACCTCAACATTTTCGGTTGGTTACATCTAAAAATTTAGCTCCCAAGTATGATAATTTATTCAATCAATTATCGCTTCGACGTTTTTCAACCACTCGTAATTAAATTTCAACCCTGACTTGTATACTTTACCATTTTTAGTTGATAACATCTAAAAATTCAGTCCACAGAGAAATGCAAAATTATTTACTTCTTTAAAACTGCAAAAAAGCCAATTTATCACGATTCAAGAACCTTTTTGATTTATTTGTACAAATCTCACTTTAAAATAATTAGGTCACCAATTCTGACCTACCGTAGTTTCCTAATCGAACATTAAATAATAACAAATATATCAAATTAACAACATTAGTGATTTTAATTGTTAGAAAACAAATAATAAGCGTTACGACAGATACCAAATCACGATTTAATTATTATTATTTATTTTAAATACATGCATACAAATATATGAATACACAAATATTATAAACTCAGTTTTTCATCGATCACCAAAAAATACATTATAGATACGTCAAACCAACAGGGGACGTCCAGTGATCATAACAGGAGTGTTTCAGCTCGCATTTAGTAATATAGATTAAAGATATAAAATCTCGAAACTTTTTGAAAATGGATGTAGATACTTATAATTAGTTAACAGAATATCTAATAAATCATACTTTTCCACCAAATGGCATTAATGAACAACAGTGAAAGTTACGACAACAAGCGAATCATTATATAGTTCAAGACAATATATTATATAAACGAAACAAAGAAAGCAATCCTCTAAGGGTAATTACAAGAGAAAATTTAACTAAAATATTATACAATATGTATAATGTACCAAATGCCAGACATTTTAGTATAAAGGTTACCATAGATAAAACGAGGCAATGATACTTTTGACCTACAATGGACTATACGTGTTACCTAAATCCCAAATAATTTGGAATTTGGGACGCTAAAATGCACAAATTACTAGTATTTGGGATTTGGAATTTGGAATTTTGGCAAAAAATACTAATTATAATTTGGAATTTGGGATTTCAGCATTTGGAATTTTGGCATTTGGATTTTGAATTTGGACGGCAGGTATACGATGGGCGAAGATATTTGAAATTACATAAAAACATATGATATATATCAAAGACAAGGCAAACCTAAGTCAATTGAAGTATTGCGACCTATTGGAGTAGGACAAACTTTTGATCAATTAAGAATAGACATTCATCAGGAAACTTTTCGGGGCGTAAATTTACAGAAAATTTACGGGACCTACAGAAATTTACGCCTAAAAAAATCAATTTTTTTGACTTTGATCATTATTTATAAGACAGTGAGTGATTTTTTACTAAGATATTCCTATGACAGATCGAAAGATCTGGTTCTTAGCTACAAGATGATATGTGTTTCATTTTTGTAACATCAATATTCGCGAAGATGTTCAAAAAATTTCTGCGTAAATTTTCCGAAAATTTTCGTAATTCTGCCGGAAATTTCTATGATGTCACGTGAATTTCCGGCAGAATTACGAAAATTTTCGAAAAATTTACGCGGAAATTTTTTCACAAATGTGAAACTTTAAACGTGAATATCTTCGCGAATATTAATGTTACAAAAATGAAACACATATCATCTTGTAGCTAAGAACCAGATCTTTCGATCTGTCATAG
>PQFF01000157.1:33441-73067 GCA_003547095.1 Diversispora epigaea
GAAAATTTTCGTAATTCTGCCGGAAATTTCTATGATGTCACGTGAATTTCCGGCAGAATTACGAAAATTTTCGAAAAATTTACGCGGAAATTTTTTCACAAATGTGAAACTTTAAACGTGAATATCTTCGCGAATATTAATGTTACAAAAATGAAACACATATCATCTTGTAGCTAAGAACCAGATCTTTCGATCTGTCATAAGAATATCTTAGTAAAAAATCGCTCTCTGTCTTATAAATAGTGATCAAAGTCAAAAAAATTGATTTTTTTAGGCGTAAATTTCTGTAGGTCCCGTAAATTTTCTGTAAATTTACGCCCCGAAAAGTTTCCTGATGTTATAAGTCCCTTGAAGCCAACAACAATGGGAAAAAGATATATAGTAGTGGCTACAGATTATTTTACAAAGTGGCCAGAAACCAAAGCTATTGAAAAAAAATGCGAAAACTATCGCTTGGTTTCTATACAATAAAATTATATATAGGCATAATTGCCCAAGAGAAATACTAACTGATAGAGGAGTAGTATTTGTTAATCAAATAGTAACCAACCTAATAAAGATAATGGGAACTTACCAAAGACTTACGTCTGCTTACCACTCTAAAAGTAATGGACTAACAGAACAGTATAACTAAACACTTTGTCAAACTTTAAAGAAATGCATAAAGGAAACAACACAAGAATAGGATACACTAATAGCTTCAGCACTTTTAGCATACCGAACAACTAAAAATAGAACAACGAAATATGAGCCATTTTATTTACTATCACTGGTCGAATGGAAAAAAATAGGACGGTTTTATCATGAATAGGATTCCGATTGATAGCTAAATTTGCTAAGATTTATTAAATATAGGCAGTCGATTTTTTCTGATTTATAAATAGGAATTTCCGATTTATGAATTTTCACAAATAGGATGTCCGATTTATGCATATTTGTGCCATCAATAGGATTCCGATTTTTGTTCATTCGACCAGTGTATATGAACAAGCCCCTACACTACCCATAGAACTTGATATTATTACTTGGCCGGTTGAAAAAATTGATGAAAAACAATTTAAAGAAATAATTCACAAAAAAACTGAAAAAGTTATAGGAATATTTGAAGATAATCGAATTCAAGTATTTAAGAATATTAAAGATGCACAAAACTGCAAAAGATAACCCATGATAGAAAAATTTGAATGATGACATACAAGATAAGAGACATGGTGTTAGAGTACAGATCTGATTTACAGAATGTTCATAGTGATAAGTTTCGAGACAAATGGTCTGGTCTTTTCTTTATTCATAGAGTTCTTGGTAATAGTTCCTATATATTAAGAACCAATAATGGAGAAGTTCTCAATAGTCGATCTGTACTATACATGTCGTTAAAACTATTGAATTGAGTCAGACGCAATTAAAATTAAGAAAAATTGGAGTTGAGTCAAGATAAATTTTGATTTTTACTAGTAACTGACGCAATTAATTGAGTCAGATGCAATTAAAAATTGAAATTTTAAGAGTTGAGTCAAGGCCAAATTAGTTTTGACGACATGTATAATCTGTATATAGCAATCAATTGAAATCGTATAAACAAAGGAGTTATCATCTCACGTGAGATAACGAGTAAATAATAGACTTGTTTAAAAGAATTTGTAAGATTACGAAAAGTCCTGAAAATTTTGCTAAAACTTTTTTTACTATGAATAATATTCCAATTTCAGACAGTTTATGAAGGAGTTCACGAATTATGAAGAGAATTTTTGCAAATCTTAGGAGAAGCCCGGGTTATTATAGACAATACTGGTGCATATTTGGTAACAGAAAGTACTGTAATAGAAATTGATCAACTTGTAAATAATGAAATTACTACGCAATGTGATGATATGTTAATGATATATACAGTAGATATTTTTACAGCTCTAGAAGAACAGGATCGGGTTATCGATTATGACTTAGATGAACTTCTATGAATAGTTACAGATATAAATGAAACAAATAGTCAAAAAATGAATACATATAAGAAACTTGATAATTATCTACAAGATGCTCAATTAGGAAGTACCGTGACAGTACTAAAAAGAGAATTACATGAATGATCCCACCAAAACGGAGCACGAATCTACTAAATAGCAACATGAATACGATTATTATTTCAAGTAATAGGAACGCCGGACGCCAGAAACTTTCAAAATGTTATGCCAGATTGGATCTATAAACTACCAAAATCAGAGTTCGAAAGATTTCTGCAGCTTTGTAAAACAATGGGTATACAATTAATGAAAGATCTTTTGAAAATAGGTGTAGGATTGCAGGAGCTCCCCTTTGAAGGAGGAAATGTTTGTGGAAATTACGATTTCATAATAATTATTATTACATAATTTGTATGTAAATCTTTCGTTAAAATAAATATATATATCATCGTGACTGTATTTTTTATTTAATAATTATTTGATTTGAGACTTTTTGTTTATTATCATCAGGAATTAAATATAAATGTTCTAGTGCATCCAAAATACACCGATCTATAGCGTCCTATAAACACCACCTACGTTCATATAGTATATTAAATATGCCGTTCTAGTGCGTTCTCCAAACGCTTCGTATATATAGCGTACTAGAACGCACCATTTTAGTGCGTTCTCCAAATGTTTCGTATATATAGCGTACTAGAACGTACCATTCTAGTGCGTTCTCCGAATGTTTCGTATATATAGCATCCTAGAACGCACCGTTCTAGTGCGTTCTCCGGATGTTTCGTATATATAGCGTCCTAGAACGCCTTTATATAATTCTGGATGATGTAAAAATTTATAATAAATTTTGTTTCACAAGAATGTTTTATTTTATAGTATAATATTTTTCTTTTATTTGTATATGTAAAAATGATGTTTGGTAATTTCATATGAATTACTCATTTGATTGATTTCTATTGTAATTTTGTTAAACGATGATCAATATTTGACTGTAAAAATATAGCTTTCGCAGTTTTAAGTTGTTAAAAAAAAAAAATAAGTACTAATTTTTGATTATATTAAGAATGATGTTTTAATTTCAGATGATTTTGAGTCTATTCTTTTGTTATAGTTTTTTATTTGTGTAAAATAAAAAAGTTATTGTGTTTGTATTTTTTTTTGATAATTATTATTTAATTTGGATGTCATATAAAAATTTGTAATAAGGATTAATTTTTTACTTGTTAATTATTTATTAAAATAGTATTTTTAATATTATTTATTATCTGTATATAATAAAAATATCATTGTGACTTTTTTTTTTGTTAATTGTTTGTGTTGTATAAAAGTAGTATGTGTATTTAAAAATAATATGTAATATATCTAGTATTTATTATTTTCATCAAAATTACTTGTTTAATTAATTAATATTAAAATTTTGCTAAACAATAATTAGTGCTTAATCATGTAAATATAGTTTTTGAAGTTTCAAATTATTATAAAAAAAAAATATGTTAATTTTTGATTATATTAGGAATGAAGCTATAGTTTTAGATGATTTTAAGTCAAAACGTAAATGGCAAAAAGCTATTAGACGTGCAGATGTGAATTACTGTCAATGTGAATGAGAGCAATAACGTAAACGATGTGAAATTCAGCGTACTAAAAAACAAAAAATTTGTATTGAGAAAGACGTTTAAGCGATTGAAGTACAAATTCCATTACGTGTTCTAGAATTGAATAATGAATTTGATTTATTGAAGGAACGATATGTAAATTGGTCACAACCGGTTAATAAAATTGTTGCAAATAATGCGTTAGCTGAATTTCGTGATAATACTAGCTGTAATTTACTTAGAGAATTGACTTGTGTAGTTTGTTCTGGTTTATTTTTGTTTGAATATTTAAATACTGTTTCTGTACAAGAAATATGTTTATCCTTATTTAAAGTTAGCAAATATTTTGAAAAGCCATTTTTTGAAATTGACTTTGTATGTGGACATCCTTATATAGATAAAAGTAGTTATAAAATTTTGTTTGATAGAAATGGATTTGTTAAAAATGATGATAATGAAAATCTTTTTGATCTTCGATTATGCAACAATTGCAAACAATCGTTAAAAGCAGGCAATACTTCAATTTTTTCATTGGCAAATATGGAACAACTCCATAATGTCTTCAGGAATTACCAATACCAGAACAACTTTTGATATCCACGGGTTACATATGTATAAACCTTATTCAACTTAATAATCGGGGACATACACATTATAAATTAAAAGGCCATGTAATTATATTTACACAAGAACCGACTTCACTTTTCAAGATTTTACCCTTGCCTGTATATCAGTTATATGATTATTTGAAAGTGGTATTTGTTGAAAATGGACAACCATCGAATAAACAATTAAAAAAGGTATTATGTGTAAGAAAGAACAGGGTTGCTATAGCTTTGGAATGGTTAATAAATCATAATGTTCTATACAAAAATGTTAAACTTGATAAAACAGCATTAGAATCATTACCGGAAAATGGAGTTTCGACTGCTTTGTTAGCAATAACTGTAGTAGTTAATATTGATCCCAAAAAAATAGAACATTATACTAGATATACAGCGGATCTAATTAACGAGTATGATATAAATAATAACTTGGACAATATTAGTGATAAAGAAATGAGTAGTAAAAAAAATATATCTAGATCGTATGATCCTATCACTAAATTAAGAAATTCTGGTATAACTTATACTGATAATATTCCTATCTCTGAACAAGAATGTACTCTAAAGGTACTTAAAAAAATAATACAAGAATCAACCAATGATAAACAAATTTGTTCTCTATCAGGAAATTTTAATAGGCATAATATTCCGTAAACTTTTTGGTTCATAATTTCTTCGGAGAATTATGACACCCACAAAGATCTTCCAAATAATTTTTCAGAAATTTTCGAAACGTAATATTAGATTATTAATATGTTGTGAAAAAAAATCGCATAAATCTATGTAGATTTTACATAAAAATTTACGTTTAATTTCAAAAGTTTTTGTATTTAATTATTTTCGTAATATCAATTTTTACATTAAAATTTTATAATTATTTATTTGCATATAATAATATAATAATATAATAATTTTCTTTATTATGTTATATAATAAAAATAATATTTATACAAATAATATAAATTTTATAATATAAATAATAATAAATTTTAATTTGAATCTTTCCGTTATTCTTATATCAATGGTATTAAATTTACCTTTGATTTTCACTTACTTACGAAATTTATTTTTTTATTTGAGAATTGATTCTCGTAAGATCCAAATGTCTTAAAAATATATTAAGAAAATTATATTATTAATTTAATTAAATCTATTTTACCTTAATATGTCATTTGAAAATCTCCGAAATGTTACAAATAAGTAAAAATTAAAATTATAAGAAATAAATTATATTTGCAACTTACATAATTTACATTTAAAAACTCATGCATATAATCATCTTGTCCACTTCATTTTGTTCTAGTAGCCATAATTCTCTAAAAGAAAATAAAGTATTAATTTAATTGTTTTGAAATGCTTCGATAATCTTCGAAAATTTTGTTTTTTGAAATATACAAATATGTAAAATTAAAATCGTCAAGGAATATTATAAATAAATTATACTTGCAACTTACATTTAAAAACTCGTGCATATAATCCTCTTGTCTACTTCATTTTGTTTTAGCAGTTATAATTCTCGATTTAATTTAATCTTTCTATATCTAAAAGAAAATAAAATATTAATTTAATTGTTTTGAAATACTTCGATAATTTTCGAAAATTTTGTTTTTTGAAATATACAAATATGTAAAATTAAAATCAAAGAATATTATAAATAAATTATACTTGCAACTTACATTTAAAAACTCGTGCATATAATCCTCTTGTCTACTTCATTTTGTTTTAGCAGTTATAATTCTCGATTTAATTTAATCTTTCTATATCTAAAAGAAAATAAANAAATAAAGTATTAATTTAATTGTTATGAAATGCTTCGATAATCTTCGAAAATTTTATTTTTTGAAATATACAAATATATAAAATTAAAATCGTCAAGGAATATTATAAATAAATTATACTTGCAACTTACATTTAAAAACTCGTGCATATAATCCTCTTGTCTACTTCATTTTGTTTTAGCAGTTATAATTCTCGATTTAATTTAATCTTTCTATATCTAAAAGAAAATAAAATATTAATTTAATTGTTTTGAAATACTTCGATAATTTTCGAAAATTTTGTTTTTTGAAATATACAAATATGTAAAATTAAAATCAAAGAATATTATAAATAAATTATACTTGCAACTTACATTTAAAAACTCATGCATATAATCCTCTTGTCTACTTCATTTTGTTTTAGTAGCCATAATTCTCGATTTAATTTAATCTTTCTATATCTAAAAGAAAATAAAGTATTAATTGAAATCCTTCGAAAAAATTATTAAATCTAAACTATTAACAAACTAGTTTTAATTCAAAACACTTTGAAAAATAATGTAAAGTACATAAATAAAGTATTAATATAGTACAAGTACATAAATAAAGTTAAAGTATTAATATAAACCATTGTTTAATTATATATTTTCTATAACTGTAAAGTAATTCGTAATCTTTAATATATTTTGAAAAATGATGCTTTCAATAGTAATTACAACTCATATTTAAAATAACAAATACTCGTAGTAAAAATTAAGAAATAGTTTAGCAGTGTTTCATTTTGATATAGTTAAAAAAATTTGTTTTTTTATATAAATGACAGTTGTTTTCTTGCTATAATTAATCTAAATAAAAGGAAATCAAGAATTTATTATAGAGAATGTATAAAAGCATACTATAAAATATATCTTGGGATTTGCATTTATAGAGAGTGCATTTACAGAGAATAAATATAATAAGTTATTATTATGTATGTATGGTGCATTTAGAGACACTTGTAGATGTATGCGCAATGTAATGAAATTAAGTTGTAAACAAAAAATCATATTTTGTTTATATATAATTTTTATATTACCCAAACTATAAATTAGATTTTCAAGTAATATTATTTTATTATTAAATTTTACTATAAATATTTTTTTTATATTAAGATGCATTGAATATTATTTATATTATTTGCAATAATACTTTTAATTTTCGGATAGTTCCGAATTATTTTTTTCATTATTATTTTCTTCATTATTATTTTCTTCATCTTTATTTTCATATGATCTTTTTTTCATATTTTTTATCACAAGTATTTCTGCATTTTCTCGTATTTTTTTAAAAGGTAAAAAGATAATCTTCTTTTTGATTCTAGACTTTTTGTTTTTGCGTGATTCATTTCTTGGTGCTAATGATAGTGACGGTAGTGGTAACTCGTTTTCAGATTCGTCCGAAGAGTTACAAAACTCTTCTTCATTGTTTAATTTAAGCTATAAAATTTGTTAGAAAACTTAGTAATGGAAATTTAAAGAAAAAATATTATTAAAGAGAATACTTACTAAATTTTCTTCATATTTTTTCTTAATAATATCCTCAATTATCTTTACGTAACAATTATTAGAGTTAAGAATTATTTGAGTAATCGCGATCACCTACGCTACGTGAACATTCAAAACGTCGCATGATTCGCCCTATACTTTATCAATTATACAACTCATACATCAGTAATTTTTATATAACGTTCTATAACGGTATATGAACGGAATGTTCGTATTATGTTCTAGAACGATACCTACGTACTAGAACATAACGTTCTAGTATGCTATAAATACGTACTGTTCGTACNATCACAAGTATTTCTGCATTTTCTCGTATTTTTTTAAAAGGTAAAAAGATAATCTTCTTTTTGATTCTAGACTTTTTGTTTTTGCGTGATTCATTTCTTGGTGCTAATGATAGTGACGGTAGTGGTAACTCGTTTTCAGATTCGTCCGAAGAGTTACAAAACTCTTCTTCATTGTTTAATTTAAGCTATAAAATTTGTTAGAAAACTTAGTAATGGAAATTTAAAGAAAAAATATTATTAAAGAGAATACTTACTAAATTTTCTTCATATTTTTTCTTAATAATATCCTCAATTATCTTTACGTAACAATTATTAGAGTTAAGAATTATTTGAGTAATCGCGATCACCTACGCTACGTGAACATTCAAAACGTCGCATGATTCGCCCTATACTTTATCAATTATACAACTCATACATCAGTAATTTTTATATAACGTTCTATAACGGTATATGAACGGAATGTTCGTATTATGTTCTAGAACGATACCTACGTACTAGAACATAACGTTCTAGTATGCTATAAATACGTACTGTTCGTACTATGTTTATAGACGGTGTATATATAATGTTATATATCACCGTTTTATAACGTATTACGAACGTTTTGTATTAATAATGTTGTATATCAGCGTTCGTATATTGTTAGTCAGAAGCGTTTAATAACGTTAAAAATACAAAATGTTCATTTTACACTATAAAATGGCGATATATAATAATATTTAAACATCATTTAATAGCGTTTAGCGTTAAATAATGTTTTTTATATTTAATTTATTTTTATTTTTTCAAAATATTACATTTTTTTGAATTTAAAATTTGATTTTCAATCTTTATTATTTTCTTTTATTAATTATTATATTATATTTATTATAATTATATATTATTTTATTACATGTATAATAAAGAAATATATTAATAAATATTAATTCATTACAAATTTTTTAAAATATTAAAGTAATAAACATACTTAATTTTTTTATTCGATTTCACTTTCATCGTTCATTTGAAATAAATTTATATCATTTTCTTCATTAGAGTCAATATAAATTACACCAACATCTTCGTTGTCTTCATTCGTATTGTCATTATTATCCTTTTCTGATTCTGAGGATGATTCCGAGGATGATGATGAAATATAGATATTTCTATTTTCGATTTTATTCTAAATTATAATGATATTTAACTTTTTTTTTTATTTTTTCCAGAGTCTTCAATAAATTAATAATATTTAAATTAAACTTACTATATTTTTTCTTATTTTTGATTTCATTATTTCATCTTTTACTTTTATACCTCCATTATCAGAATCAAGAATTTTTTCAATTACTCCTATGGCAAACGCGAGGAGAGGTTTTCCTACCTTATCAGGATTTGAAAATGCTTTCTGCAATATTTTATTACACCATGTTGGTGTTTCTTCGTCATTGTCATTATTTATTTTTTTATGTAACTTTTCAAATACTTTTCTAACTTCTTTTTTTTCCTTCCAATCCATTATATCTTTTTACGTAACGTTGTTATTAATATTTGATAGTGAATCTTCACCAAAGGTAGAAAATATTACTGATTTAATTTTGGCAACTATATTACCTTTCATTGATCGAAGTTTCAATAGCATCTGTATTATAAAACGTTATCTAACATTATATTTCACTAAATGTCATTTGATATATAATAAATTATTAATTAAATTATTTACCTTTCCATGATTTTTTTTTTCAAACAAATGATTCCATTTTTTCTCTGAACATTTTGCAAGAAATTCGGGATCGTTTGAATTTAAGTAATTCTTTGTTTCTTCTTTTAGTTTTTCAATATCCGGATACATATCTGTTTCAATAAAAGGTTTTGATACAGTTTGGACTATTTTCTGTAAAAATATTTAAAATTAATTTTTATTTATATACATAAAAAAAAATAAAGTATAACATTATTCTTACATTTAAATATGATTCTTCCACTTCCTTATTTTTTTCTTTGGAATTATCTACACTTTTGTGTATTTCAAAGATTTCTTTTTTTATTCCAGTAATGTCTTTTTTTATTTTCAATAGTGTATTTATTATTTTTTGATTTGTTTTTTCATCTAAATTAAAGAAATTCAACATTAATTATATTATAATATATTTAATTATCTTTTAAACCGATATATAATATTTATTACCTTCAAATTTATTGGTTTTCTTTTTTTTTGTTTGCTTCAACATCCAATGAAAATGATTCTTGAAATCTTCTTGTGGGGATTAGAGAAGATACAGATTGAGTTGATACAGTAGGAGTTAACATAGTAAGAGTTGAAGTAGAACAAGTTGATTTTGTTGAGGTTGAGTTTGATTTCAATTTTGAAGTTGAAGTTGATTTTGTTGTTGCTATGGATCTTGATACTGTTTTTGATAAGAGAGCGGATACCGAAGCAGATTTTGTAGTTGAAACTGGCATTGATGATAATGTCACCATTGCTTCTGATGCTTCTTCATTGTTATTGTTATTGTTTTTTTTGGTTTTTTTTGTATTACGTGGCTTTGTATAATATAGTAATAAAATATATTTTTATTTATTACATATTTCAATATATAACAAAATATTTCGTTATATATATATTATTATAATTTCTCTTCTTTAAATAATATTTTGACATTATTTTATCTCAAATAATACTTTTTATATAGATTTATCTCTACTTCTTTAACAAATAAATTAAATATTTATATTTACCATTCTTTTTTCTCATGCGATATTTGTAGCAGGCTTATACGTGTTATCCAAATTTCAAATAATTTGGGATTTGGGACACCAAAATGCACAAATTACTAGTATTTGGGATTTGGGATTTGGGATTTTAGCAAAAGATACTAATTATAATTTGGGATTTGGGATTTGGGATTTTGGCATTTGGATTTTGAATTTGGGCGGCAGATATAAGCAGGCTATCTTGACTCTTAAGTATAGTTAGTTGAAATTGAAAAAAAATTTTGTTGAAAAGTAAAAAAAAAGATATTTTCTGAAAAGGACTTTGTTAAATTGACTTAAAAATATTAGAATATAATGTTAGTATTACATTATATAACATTTTTGTTTGAAAAGTTCAGTTGAAAATATTAATATATTGTTTATTATATTTAATATAAATAATGTAAATAAAGGATTTTTGTAATTACTTAACATCATATTGTAAAGTGAAACAAAAAAAAATTAATTATTTGCGTGTATAATTTAAAAAAAAATTTCGAAACTTTCGTTCGTAAATTTTTCTCTTAAAGTTATCCCTTCATTTTTTGTGATAAGTAAATAACCTTTATAGAGTAAGGGTTCAAATAGTATTTTACCATTTGATAATCAATAACGCAGATCATTCTTGATCATGCATAAACAGTATAACCAGTTTTTTAATAATGGTGTATAACGAAATATTTTATTTTTAATCTAATATCTAATTTTCTCACAGATTTGTTTATCTATCCCCATCAAATTCCTTCTATATAATATTACATATGTATTTCCTTCCTTTAATGTAATGAGAAGTATCATTTTTAAAATATCTTATGACCACGAATCTGACAAATTCCTTCTATATTATGTGTTTCACGACATTTTCTTCCTTTGTTTGAGAAAGTATTATATTATTTTCAAGTAAACTTCTTTTTTACAATAATTAAAATATATTACAAATATTTTTTATGATTTATAAATTTTATGAAGTTCTTCTTGAAGAATTCTGATTAAATATGTATTTAATATAGATAATTTTGTGGTATAGAATTATAATAACATTGTATTACGTTTTAAATCAGTAATAAACAAGTAATAAATTTTCAAATTTAGAAATTTACAAGTATTAAGTATTTAAATGAATCATTTTATTAACCATTCCTATTAATTATTTATTTAATGATAATATTGGCTTTTACATGTCCTTTTTGTAATCGTGTTCTTTTAAACTGTTCTGCTTATAGTCAGCACATTAAAAGATGTTCCGAAAATTATGTTTCAAGTAGTTCTGAAGAAATTTTTATTCAAAATGAATCTGATATTATTATGTCTGAGCAAGAAGTAATTAATATTAATGAAATATTATAAAATTTGTTATATAATATTATTAATTTTTAATAATACTTTATTTATATAGGATAATAGCAAAGATAATCAAAATAATGAAATAATTTATATATCGGATGATAAATCTAGGTCTAGTTCAAGAAGCAACAGAATCAATGACATTATACAAAGTGTGAAAATTTCTTATTATAATCTTTCGATTATTATCAAATATATATAATCAATATAAATTATAAAGTTGAAATAAATGAACATCCGCAAAATATTGATAGTTTAACATTCAAGGAACACGCATCGATACAATACAGTGACTCACAAATGTATTGCAACACCTAAAATTTTGTCTTTAAAAAATTCTATGTCATAAACTATCGATTTTGGAATAATAGTTCCTATACTCATTTTAATCTTTGAGATTTGGAAATTTTTTGAGAACTGTTTGATATCAAATTAATAATGCCAATTTTTCGGAAATAAGTGATCAACATGGTGAATTGTCACTTAATAAAATTTCAATTGTGAATAAAATTTTATACAGAATAGTTACAACAAAAGTGATCATAGGGTTAATTGTCCTTCCCATGGAGAACGGGTATACCAAATTTCATAACAATTGGATCAGTGGTTAAGGAGAAATTAACTCTTGAAAATTGAAATTTTACTAATAAAATATTTTTTTTATTTATTTTATTAGTAAAATTTCAATTTTCAAGAGTTAATTTCTCCTTAACCACTGATCCAATTGTTATGAAATTTGGTATACCCGTTCTCCTTGGGAAGGACAATTAACCCTATGATCACTTTTGTGGTAACTATTCTGTATAAAATTTTATAACAATTGGATCAGTGGTTATGGAGAAATCAACTCTTGAAAATTGAAATTTTACTAATAAAATATTTTTTTTATTTATTTTATTAGTAAAATTTCAATTTTCAAGAGTTAATTTCTCCTTAACCACTGATCCAATTGTTATGAAATTTGGTATACCCGTTCTCCTTGGGAAGGACAATTAACCCTATGATCACTTTTGTGGTAACTATTCTGTATAAAATTTTATTCACAATTGAAATGTTATTAAGTGACAATTCACCATGTTGATCACCCATTTCCGAAAAATTGGCATTATTAATTTGATATCAAACAGTTCTCAAAAAATCTCCAAATCTCAAAGATTAAAATGAGTATAGGAACTATTATTTCAAAATCGATAGTTTGCGACATAGAATTTTTTAAAGACAAAATTTTAGGTGTTGCAGTACATTCGTGAGTCACTGTATAAAGAGCCTGCATCCAGAGAACCTGAATTTGAAACTGAAGAATCTAAATTCGAATCTGATGAAACTGAATCTGAATCTGATGAAACTGAATCTGAATCTGATAAAACCAAATTCAAATCAGATAAAACTGAAAATGAATTTGACGAATCTGAAGAATCCGAATTAGCAGAAGAAGAAACTGAAACTATACCAAAATTTCCAAACAATACCTATTCTGATTTAATAATATTAATTATTCAACATAACCTAAATAATAAAGCTGGAAATGCAATAATAGGTTTTTTAATAAACATTCAAACCTACCGATATTACCTCTTTCCAAAAACATAGAACAAAGAAGAAAACTAATAGATAGAATAAAATTAATTAACTTATTAAACAAAGAAAAAGTAATTTTAAAATATAATAACAAAGATTATATCATATATTATTGGCCTATAATAAATTGTATTAAAAATATTTTATCAATAAATGATATACATAATAATATTACATTTAATTTTAAAAATGATCAGGTAATTAATTTTAACAATATAATATTATAAATTATTATTTTTTAATATTATATACATTAGGAAATTTTTTATATCAGAGGTTATTGTAATAATTTCATTTTCAAAGGTTATTGAAGGTTATCGGACTAATAACCTTCGCAAATATTACATTTATTATGATAAAGTGAAGGTTATTGAAGGTTATCGATATCAATAACCTCTGGAGTATTACATTTTATTAATAAAAATGAAGGTTTTCGGTACCAATAACCTTCATAAATATTACGTTTATATTGGAGGTATTCGAAGGTTATCGGAGTGAAGGACTTCGAAAACTTATGTTTAAAAAAATTTACTGATGCTTAGAATTCTCAACAATATTCCGATGAGCTGCCAAAAGTTTGGTCCAGATCGAATTCTTGGGAACCGAAGAATCCCGGGACAAACTACTGTCAAAAAATTTCCTCTTAGTAGTAAAACGTGTATCGACAAAATTGACATCTTTAGCATAAACATAAAATTCATTATCAATTATTTCCATTTGTCCAACCACAAAAATCAATGATTCCTAAGGATGACACTAGTCGAAATGAGGCAAATCGGCTATATCAAAATTCGGCCGACTTTCGGCTGATTGCCAAAAAAAATTAGCCTAAATTCGGCCATTAATAAATTTCAGCCAAAATTCGGAAATTCTGAATTTTGATCGAAACTTAAAAATCAACTTTAAGTTAAGTTTCGACCAAAATTTGGAATTTCTGAATTCGTGCTGAAATTTGGTACAATATTTTGATATGCTGTTTTGTTGTCGAAATGGACATTTCAGAAATATAAAATTTCGGAATAATTCTGTCTAAATTCAGCTTATCCATTTCGAAAATATAATATTTCGGCTTATTAATAAAATTCGGCAAAAATTCAGAATTTATTAAAAGAATTCTTGTTTCTTGCCGATTATTAGACATTTAGAAATTATATATAAAATAAGCATATTTCATTCACAATATTGTAAGCGAAATAAGGCAAATCGGCAATATCAAAATTCGGTTAACTTTCGGCTGATTGTTAAAAAAAAATCGGCTCTTAGAAATTTCAGGAAATTTTGAATTGATTTTTAAGTTTCGACCAAAATTTGGAATTTCCGAATTCGTGCTGAAATTTATACAATATTTTGATGCTGTTTTATTGTCGAAATGAACATTTTGAAAATATACTCTTTTCGCAAAAATTTATCTTAAATTTGACCGTTTAATAATTTCAGCACAAATTCAGAATTTCCGAATTCGTGCTGAAATTTAATAAAATATTTTAATGCTATTTTACTGACAAAATGTAATTTCAGAAATATACTCTTTTCGCAAAAATTTATCTTAAATTCGACCGTTAATAAATTTTAGCCAAAATTCGGAATTTCAAATTTTAGTTTCAACCAAAATTCAGAATTTCCAAATTCGTGCTGAAATTTATACAATATTTTGATGCTGTCAAAATGTCAATTTCGGAAATATACTCTTTCTGCAAAAATTTATCTTAAATTCGACCGTTAATAAATTTTAGCCAAAATTTAAAAAATTTAATAAAATCTTTATCATTTCGGAAAAAAAATTACTGAATTCGGATGATTTTAATGCAAAATTTCTGATTTATCATTTATTTCTGATTTATTTCTGAATTTATAAAAATTTTAATAAAATTACATAATTCTAATTATTTCGAAATAAAATAAGAAAGATAATTTTTAGCGTAAATTATATTTTCTATTTATTGGATTTACTGCCAAATACTCTTTAGCATTTTTACGATCTGAAATTTTATACTTAACCGGCACAAATCGTCCAAAAATATGATGGACTGAAATAATACAATCTCAGCTTTTAGGATAAAATTCAGTATCCCACAATTCGACATTACACATTTGTTCTTGATTTATGCCGAAATAGAACCGATTCTTGATTTTTTTGTACCAACGAACATATGCCAGATAATGATTTTCCATATTTATTCTATTTGTACTTATTTCATGAACAAAAAAGAACTGAATTTGACCCGGATAAATATCAATACTATCATCTTCAGATGCAAATTTAGCTAGAATATATAAGCTTTTTTGGTGTCTAGGTGAAAATGTCGAACCAAATATTTCGGAACCAATTTGGCAGCGACAATATTTGTTTATTTTTAATGAAATTATTATTGAATTTAAAGAATCGGTTTCAAATGGTTTCTGAAATTTCAAGTTTTCATATGTATCATTATAATAAGCAATCATTAGATCTAAAATTCCATCTGCCGAAAGTGGAATATTTTCTGAAAATGGTTTCAACATTTCATCCGGAAATGGTTCTTTTCCAGAAATAGTTGATTCTTGAATTGTTCTCGAATACATCCAGAATCTTCTCATTTCATCATGACCAAATTGATCCATTTCTGAAAGAGATCCGACGGATTGACGAGTATTAAGAATTTCTAGACCTTTTGAATTATTTTCAGTATATATAATCTCATTCATTCTATTGTCATTGATTAATCGACGCATTAGCTCTGGTTCGATTTGCCGATGACTATTGGGCAGCGAATCTAATAAGCAAAAAATCAGAAAAAAATCAGAAAAAAATAATCAGAAAAAATCAGAAAAAAATAATCAGAAAATAATAATCAAAAAATAATCAAAAAATAATCAAAAAATAATCAAAAAATAATCAAAAAATAATCANAATTATTATTGAATTTAAAGAATCGGTTTCAAATGGCTTCTGAAATTTCAAGTTTTCATATGTATCATTATAATAAGCAATCATTAGATCTAAAATTCCATCTGCCGAAAGTGGAATATTTTCTGAAAATGGTTTCAACATTTCATCCGGAAATGGTTCTTTTCCAGAAATAGTTGATTCTTGAATTGTTCTCGAATACATCCAGAATCTTCTCATTTCATCATGACCAAATTGATCCATTTCTGAAAGAGATCCGACGGATTGACGAGTATTAAGAATTTCTAGACCTTTTGAATTATTTTCAGTATATATAATCTCATTCATTCTATTGTCATTGATTAATCGACGCATTAGCTCTGGTTCGATTTGCCGATGACTATTGGGCAGCGAATCTAATAAGCAAAAAATCAGAAAAAAATCAGAAAAAAATAATCAGAAAAAATCAGAAAAAAATAATCAGAAAATAATAATCAAAAAATAATCAAAAAATAATCAAAAAATAATCAAAAAATAATCAAAAAATAATCAAAAAATAATCAAAGTATATTAATTTACCAAGTATTCCATTCATTCTTTCAAATGAAAAGCACCAAAAAGCATATAATGGACCAAAATCGTGTGAACATGCGCTTAAATGAAGCGACAAGTGAAGATTTGGTATTATTACATTTCTTCCATATTTTTTCTCAATTAACATTACAACATCTACTATTTTCTTATGAATTTTATCTAAAGATTTAGTTTCTAGAATTCGATTTACAAAAAAATGACAAATTCGAACAAAATATGTAAGAATCTTCCTATCTACTTCTTCTAAATGCTCCCAAAGTACTATAGTAGCATAAATTGAAATAAAAATTCTCCATTGATCAGCAGTAAAATTAGAAAAACCTTCACCACAGTAGATTTTTCCCGGAATTCGACCAAAATCGGCGGGAACTTGAAATTCATTTATTTTTTTTTGAATATTATTTAAATTATTTGATGATAAAACTCCCATATCTATCCAAATTCGTTTTACGATCCATTTTGCAATACCCAAAAATAAATAATGCATCGGATCAACTGTTATAAATCGAATTGGGTCAAAATAAGGTAGGTGCAACAATTCTGACCATCTTACTCCACTATTTTTTGTAAATTTCTTTCTAGCAGAATCTGAATTGCAACCTCTCCATTTTAAAGCATTTTCAAGATGCTTAGATGAATCTTTTGCAATAAACCAATTGTCCATATCATCTATTCTAGCGAAATTATGTTGCCGATTTTCGTAATTTGCCTTTTTTTCGCATCGATGACAAGATACTAATGCCAAAATGTGACCACAGATTTTTCTAGCAGCAGGTACATCACAAGAAACTAATATTAAAGCTGCCCGGATTTTCTTTCCATTTGGACAATTATTTGTCTTATTTAGAATAATTCTATTCCAAAGTGATTCCAATTCGTCCACAATTGGTGCCAAATAATGATTTATTTTATGTAGGCTAACTTCATTTGGACCCGGCAATAGTCCAAGAATTAGTAGATTTTCGCGTTTAAATCGGATATATCTGGGCAGATTACAAATTGCGGCATAAATTACTCCAGTACTATGAATAGTACCATCGTAAGGTTGAAACCAGTCAAGATTTATCATTAAACCAAGATGTGAATCTGCTGTCTCATTTCAGAAGAAATTCAGCGAATTTTTGTCATTCGTTTCTTTGAAACTCTTCCAAATTTGACCATCATAAATGTCTGATAAAATTTCATTAGAGTTCGTCTGATTTAACCAATGTCGAAGGAAATTTTTGAAATTCAGACGATTATAAAATGCCATCAATTGTTGCCGAATTCCGGCAAATAGATAAACCAACTTGAATTTTAACTTAAATCTATTCATTGTTGGAACTTGTTTGGATAATATTGTTTGGCATTGGCGATTTCGTCTAGTTGCTGAATTTGAAAATTCGACGTGCCGACATTTCATGATAGAATTGATATCATTTTCTTTATAATCTTCCACTTCTTGCTTATTATAAAGCTTATGGCATTTCGGACATGTAGAAAAAGAGTAAAAATCATCTCTTAATCCAAGTTCTTTTTTTGTCATATATATTGAATTAGGAAAAGTATCAAATTCGGAATTGCCGATTTCCGATAATAATAATTTAATGAACTTTATTAACAATTCTGTGGCAGTTTCAGGTAAGTTGAATTTTATCCGAAAGCTCATTATCCATAATAGAATCCATAAATATGAATTATTATTTGTTGATTTTGGATCAATCGGTTCATCAGGATCATAATTTGGTGATGAATAATCTTCAAAAATATTAGAAAATTCATCAGCCGATTCCTCTTCACTTTCGATACTTATTTCTTCCATTTCTTCCATTTTATCTTCAGAAAAAATATTTAAAACTTCATCATCAGCGATTATATTAGAAATTTCAACTGAAATTGGTTGATTTGTATGTCTTTTTGGACGTATTCTAGGCAAAAAGGTAAGATTTGGAATGTCATCCTTTTCTATTTCTAGTAGATTAACATCTTGCGTTATACGTGTTGCCCAAATCCCAAATAATTTGGGATTTGGGACGCCAAAATGCACAAATTACTAGTATTTGGGATTTGGGATTTGGGATTTCGGCAAAAAATACTAATTATAATTTGGGATTTGGGATTTGGGATTTCGGCATTTGGGATTTCGGCATTTGGATTTTGAATTTGGGCGGCAGGTATATCTTGCGTAAGTATAGTTGATTTTGATAATGAAGATTCATCAATTTCTTCGATTTCTTGCCGATTTTGGAAAGATTCTATTGAAATTTCTGATGACTCGTTAGACAAATCATGAATCACCTTTGTGCGAGGATCTATTAATCTTCCATTACATTTCGGACAATTACATAAAACTAATCTACTACTACTTGATGATTGATTTGAGGTTGATTCTTCACCAAGTATATTAGAAATTGATCTATTTCTACTATTTCTATTTCTATCTGAAGATGTATCATCTTCATATAATACAGAAGCTAATGATCTTTTTCTTACCATTTTTTCCTAAATTAATATTATTTTTTCTAAATTATTTTTGAAATTTTTTAAAAAATAAAAAGAAATATTCTAAAAATATTCTAAAAATATTCAAAAAATCAATAAATAATAAGATCAGAAAAAAATCAATAAGATTTCTGAATCTGAAATTATTTTGATGTAAGAATAGCGTAAGAATAGTGTAAGAATAATGTAAAAATAGCGTAANTATCATTTTCTTTATAATCTTCCACTTCTTGCTTATTATAAAGCTTATGGCATTTCGGACATGTAGAAAAAGAGTAAAAATCATCTCTTAATCCAAGTTCTTTTTTTGTCATATATATTGAATTAGGAAAAGTATCAAATTCGGAATTGCCGATTTCCGATAATAATAATTTAATGAACTTTATTAACAATTCTGTGGCAGTTTCAGGTAAGTTGAATTTTATCCGAAAGCTCATTATCCATAATAGAATCCATAAATATGAATTATTATTTGTTGATTTTGGATCAATCGGTTCATCAGGATCATAATTTGGTGATGAATAATCTTCAAAAATATTAGAAAATTCATCAGCCGATTCCTCTTCACTTTCGATACTTATTTCTTCCATTTCTTCCATTTCATCTTCAGAAGAAATATTTAAAACTTCATCATCAGCGATTATATTAGAAATTTCAACTGAAATTGGTTGATTTGTATGTCTTTTTGGACGTATTCTAGGCAAAAAGNATCAGAAAAAAATCAATAAGATTTCTGAATCTGAAATTATTTTGATGTAAGAATAGCGTAAGAATAGTGTAAGAATAATGTAAAAATAGCGTAAGAATAGTGTAAGAATAATAAAATTTGCAAATAAAAGTGTCTTTTTTTCGCTCTTACTTTAATTCATTACTTTCCCAATTACTCTCTAAAACATTCAATTACTTTTTGAAATATACTTGATTACATTTTTTTCTATTTTTTGCTATACTTTTTTTATACTTTTTTCATTCTACTTTTTTCTTCTACTTTTTATATACTTTTATATACTTTTTTCGTTTTATTTTTTCGCGTTTTCTCTTTTCTCCTTTTTTTTTCATTCTTCTTTCTCTTTTCTCCTTTTTTTTTATTCTTCTTTCTATTATTTCTTATTTTTTCTTTCTTCTTTCTATTATTTTTTCTTTCTTCTTTCTATTATTTTTTATTTTTTCTTTCTTCTTTCTATTATTTCTTATTTTTTTTTCTTTTCACTTATTTTTTCTTATAATGTCTCAAGAATCGCGAACACCGCGAATTCATATAAAAAGACGCGTTGAGCTTTCTTCTTTGCAAAATGAACCTTCTTTTGTTTATAATGAGTCAGAATCTTCTGAAACTTCTAAAAAAAGTGTTGATATCTCTTCTTTAAAAGAAAAATACAATATTCGTCTACCACGATCATATAAGGAACAGACTTCTGCTCCTCAAACTGTACACTTTTCGGAAGAACTTGAAAGTACAATTCCAGAGACAGTAGACGAATTAAAAACTGGTAAATACTTGTATATATTCTATTTGCTGCATTGTTTTCGAAATGAGCTCTGTTTCACAAAATATGCTTCCGGATTTTATCTCATTTTCAGAAAATCAAAAATTAAAAAAGGAAATTGCCGAACTTAAAAGGCAAAACTCTCAAATAGAAATTGATTTTGAAGAAAAATTAGAAAAAAGCCAAGAAAATATAAATCAAATGAAGGATGAAATAGATTTTCTGGCAAATATTAATCAACAATTCGGTGCTGAAAATAATCAGCTCATAAAAAATCTTGATCGATTTCGAAAATATCGAATTCCAGAATCTATTTCGATAAGATCCAGTCCAGATAATTCTGGTACCGAATCTGAAATAATTCCTTCAAAACGTCCAAAAGGACGAAAATTAAAATCCAAAAAAATCGCCAAAACAAATAAAGGAAAAAGAGTGTTTGGCAATGATTCAGAAGAAGATACTGAATCAGATGATGAAAAGAATGAAAAAGACGCCAGGGTTAGTAATTCGGTTAGCATCACTGGTCGAAAATTTATAAAAACTACACCTATCGGCAGTGTTGTCAACGGACGCGGACACGGACATTGGACGGGACAAAATTTAGATGTCCGTGTCCGTGTCCCAATAAGGTTGATGTCCCGGACATTATATATAAGAAAAACGTGATCTAGGATGATTTTGATTGGTCAAAAATCGCATGTGAAGAATGAAAAAAATATTTGACGGAAGTATAAAAATATTCTTTAACTTCTACTTAATTTTTTTCTTTAATTATTATATAGGGCATTCTTTTTTTTGTATATTATTAAATTATTAATAATATATAATAATATATTAAATTATAATAATATATTAAATTATAATAATATATTAAAGTTTCAACTTAGGAATAGACGAAGAAATCGGCAACTTTTGTAGATTATCTCTTTCACCCAGAACAAATCAAAGTAAATATATTAAAATTTAACTTTAGAATTCTTCTTATTCTTACTATTCTTATCATCATTATTGTTGTTTTTGTTGTTATTTCAATTTAAGGATAGAAAGAAAATCGGTGAATTATAGAAATCGGTGGATTATAGAAACGGACGAAGAAAATCGCAAATTATAGAAACAGACGGTAAGTTATGAAGAAAATTGACGAATTATAGAAACAAACGAAGAAAATTGGAAGAAACAGACGAAGAAAATTGGCAGATTATTTTTCACCTGGGACAAATCAAAGTATAATGGATTCTTTTCAACTTTTACAGATTATCTCTTTCACCCAGAACAAATTGAAGTAAATATATTCTTTTCTCACGTTGTTCTACTTTTTATGTTTATATAATATCCAATAATTTTGAAATTAAATTGAATATTGAACAAAATTATAATAAGATTCAAAATGATGATAATTATGGGAAGAACATGAGGCGCAAATTTAACTTTAGAATTTTTCTTTCTTATTATTTTTATCATTATTATTGTTTTTGTTGTTATTTGGATACGAAAAAATTGGTGGATTATAGAAACAGACGAAGAAAATTGGTGAATTATAGAAACTGATGAAGAAGATTATAGAAACAGACGAAAAAATTAGTCAATTGTCAACAGATTATTTTTTACCCGGGACAAATCAAAGTATAAAAAATATTTTTGATTATTGTTATTTTTATTATTATTACTAATTAATTATATTATTTATAATTACTTTTATTATATTATTTATAATTATTATTTATAATTACTATTATTATATTATTATTTATAATTATCTTATTATATTATATTATAGGCGCAAATTTAACTTTAGAATTTTTCTTTCTTATTATTCTTATCATTATTATTGTTTTTGTTGTTGTTATTTGGATACGAAAAAATCAGTGGATTATAGAAACAGACGAAGAAAATTGGTGAATTATAGAAACAGATGAAGAAAATCTGCGGATTATAGAAACAGACGAAAAAATTAGTCAATTGTCAACAGATTATTTTTTACCTGGGACAAATCAAAGTATAAAAAATATTTTTGATTATTATTATTTTTATTATTATTACTAATTAATTATATTATTTATAATTACTTTTATTATATTATTTATAATTATTATTTATAATTACTATTATTATATTATTATTTATAATTACTTTTATTATATTATTTATAATTACTTTTATTATATTATTTATAATTATTATTTATAATTACTATTATTATATTATTATTTATAATTATCTTATTATATTATATTATAGGTGCAAATTTAACTTTAGAATTTTTCTTTCTTATTATTCTTATCATTATTATTGTTTTTGTTGTTGTTATTTCTGCGGATTATAGAAACAGACGAAAAAATTAGTCAATTGTCAACAGATTATTTTTTACCCGGGACAAATCAAAGTATAAAAAATATTTTTGATTATTGTTATTTTTATTATTATTACTAATTAATTATATTATTTATAATTACTTTTATTATATTATTTATAATTACTATTTATAATTACTATTATTATTATATTATTATTTATAATTATCTTATTATATTATATTATATTATAATTACTATTATTATATTATATTATTATTTATAATTATGCAAATTTTAATTATTTTTATATGGAAAATCTAACTTTTTAAAGATAGATAATAATTCCCACTTAGCATTCAAATTTATTGCCGGGTGAGTAATATTTTCAGCTTCATCATCGTCAATTTCCTCAAGTTCATCAAAACTTTTTCTTTCATCTTCTAACATAATTATCCATTCTTGTAAATAATTTCCAAAATCATAATCTACATTAGAATCTTCCGTTTCTATATCAAATTCCATTGAATCTTGAGAATCTTGACGTTCATTTGAAGGAATTTCAATAATTTCTTGTGAATTTTCATCAACTAAATTTCCTTGTAATGTTTCTTCATATCTTGATGATTCAATCTCTGATAATATAGTTTGTGTAGTAGTTAATGAAATATTTGTTTGCCGCCGATGGCTGTATGTAATATCCGCTCGTAGTTTGCTCATTTCAAGTACTTTAGTATTCTAGATTAATTATTATTGGATCAATTGTATAATTATTATATTAAATAGATAAACTTTTTTTTTAAACTTTTAATTAATAAATTTTTTTTTTTATAATTATTAATTCTTACATAATATTTTTGTAATTATTACGTAATAATTAATTAAACTTTTAATTTTTTTATGATTATTATATAATTAAATAATTAATTAAATCTGTAATTATTGAATAATCGAATAGTTAAATACTTACAGATAATCTATTACGCCGATTTGATTGCAAAAAACCCATACAACTCCACAATCGTTCTACTGATGCCGCATTTACACATATTCCAAAAATTCTACATGCTACAAATCCTAATTCATTTGTAGAAGCACAAGTAAAACACCAATATCTATAAATATCACCATCAAATTGATCCCAAGTACTTGAATTAAAAGGATAAACTTCTAAACGGTAATTATCTAATTCTTTAAGAATACATTTTGGTTGTTTTCCCATCCATGCATGATAATAATATCCTAACCAAGAACCCATTGTAGCATAGTTGATATTAGAATTATTGAATAGTTTTATACGATAATCAGGATGTAATATACAAGAAAGCATTAAAAGAGGTTGCTCCCACTCTTTCCATCGTTTTTCTAGTCGAGTAACCAATCGCGCAGCCAAGTTTAAATTGGAATAATTATTCCAAAATTGAGAGAGATATGCTAAACCGTGAATTACTTCATGTAAACGTGCTTTGTCACTTTGTAACATGTTGAGGATCTTACAATACGGATCTAAAATTTCAACCAAAAGACTAAGGTGTTGCCAAAAAATAGGAGAGCTAATTATTTCATAAATTTCGCGTTTTAAAATTGGATCATCTCCTGCACGTCGTCGTGTTTCTGTAATTGGTGGTTCAAATTTAATTGCTAAGATCTAAATAAAAAAAATAATTAATTATTTTTATTTAAATTGTCTTTAAAATATTATTAAATTTACCTGTAATGCTTTATGTGTTTTTAAAATACTGGTACAAACATGATAGTAACTGTTCCAGCGAGTTTCTCCTGGTGAAACAATTGAAAAATATTTATTATATTCTTCATATTGTTGATCCTTTAATTTTGAAATAAAAAACTTGTTATTTGGATTTTTAAAAAAAGAAGCAAGTTTTATTGCTTTATCTATTGATAATTTGAATTCTATTGATTCTTTAAAAATTTCTCCAACNCAGAGATTTATCTGATGTGCAAAACATGGAAGAAAAACAATTTCTTTTTCTGTAATTCTTAATCTGCGCCTATTTAAAAAATAAAATAAATATTTTTTAAATTGGCGCCTATTAAAATTTTTTATTTAATTAAAATATATTATTTAAATAATAATTTAAAAATACCTAGATGCTGCATATGGACCTGCGCTATCAGTCACAACTGCAATAACTGTAATTTCATTATTATTTAATTCTCTAATCATTTCTTTTGTTTTTTCCATTATTTCTTTATGAGTTTCATGTTCAGAACTAATATCTGTTGCTTTCCATACATAAGGTCGTCCTCCAGACGTGAGAATTACTGTACCCAATAATTGTTCACTACGGACATTTGTCCAGCCATCAAAAGTCAAGGTTACGCCAATTTGATCTTCTTGCAATGTTTTTAACATTGCAGTATTAGAGTCATTAACTGTATCACTTAAAATAGAACCCCCCAATAAACGACGATCAGGAAGCTTTAAATAGGGATTTAGAAAATTAAAAAGCTCTTGTGCTTCAGGTTTATTAACCCAATGAAAAGCCCATCCACAAGAAAGTGAAAGTCGTAAAAGAAGAGTATAAAATTTTTTTATATCTGCAGTTGATAATGGACGGACAATATAATTATCCATAGTACCATAACTAGATGATCTAACAATTACTTTTGTTCCATGTATTGCAGAGGAGGATGTTTCACAAGGTTCTTCGAGATTATAAAAATAATAAAAATAAAAATAATATTTTTATATAATAAAATAAATAAAAAAATATTTAACATAATTACCTTTTCTTTTTTGTACATTTATATTATTAATTTGTGTTAAAGTAAAAATTTCTTCTCTTTTTTCTTCCGTTGTTTCATTGAAAAAATTGATGCACTTTTTAAAATGTGCAATAATACGATCCTTTTTATTTGGAAAATATTGTTTTTTCCCTTCTATATTACCTAAGATTTTTATACATGATTTACAAAAGACTTTATAATTACTTTTATTAAGTCTTTCATTACTTTTAACAATATATTCTTCAATAATAATTGGTAAAGGTGCCATTGTCAAAAAAATTTTTTACTATGTCCGGGAGACATGGGACATCTAATTTTTCCGTTGGACATGTCCGCGTGACAATTAGCTAGTCGGACAAATTTTGGGACATGGGACAATGGGACATGTCCGAAATTGTCCATGTCCAAAAAAATCCCAGGGACATGTCCCGTGTACAACACTGCCTATATCTATAGATAGTGGAAACGATTCTATAACAGTTTATGAAAAAGAAATATCTGTAATCCTTACAAAAAAAGATCGAAATGGGAATGATATATCTATAATGATACTTGGTACCAAATGGCAACATCGTGTTGGATGGGATCCTATAGTAAAAGGGGAATTTATAGTAACACACAATGGAAAGACTATTACAATTCCTCTTTCTACTCGCAAAGAATCACGCAATGCATTTAATACAGAAAAATTACAGACGTCAGAGGTAGGCTCAAAGAGTCATGATTCGGAGGATCGCCTAACAACCTGCACCGCAATAAAAAAAAATGCGTGAATTGTGAAAAATATGATGAACTCGAAAAGCGACTCATAAAAACTGAAGAGTGGCTTAGTATGGCCTTAAATGCAGGTAAAGTTCTTGCAGAAAGATGTTCTCAACTTACTGAGACAAAGATGGATTTATAGGTGCCAATCTATCAGTATATTTCATTAATTTTTCAAGATCCGCCTCCATTTTCGATGTATTATTTATAGAAGAGGTACTACTTTTTTTTACTGCATGTGAAGAAGTAGAATTTCGAATCTTTGGTTGTGCTATCTCTGCTAATTTATCTGATAAAACTTCAGAGTGAATCGTATCATTTATACTAGATAAATTATTACCAGAGTCAGTCACTTCATGGCAGGGTATATTAGACTGTACTTGTGCACTTTGTGTATTGCTTTGCAGGCATGGGCTATATGAATGAGGTATAGGTTGATCCCAGAGAACTCTATTAGCCTCTTCTCCTCTCCAAATTTGATAAATACGTTTTGTTGATGTTTTATACTTTTCTGTTANAAATAAAAAAATATTTAACATAATTACCTTTTCTTTTTTGTACATTTATATTATTAATTTGTGTTAAAGTAAAAATTTCTTCTCTTTTTTCTTCCGTTGTTTCATTGAAAAAATTGATGCACTTTTTAAAATGTGCAATAATACGATCCTTTTTATTTGGAAAATATTGTTTTTTCCCTTCTATATCACCTAAGATTTTTATACATGATTTACAAAAGACTTTATAATTACTTTTATTAAGTCTTTCATTACTTTTAACAATATATTCTTCAATAATAATTGGTAAAGGTGCCATTGTCAAAAAAATTTTTTACTATGTCCGGGAGACATGGGACATCTAATTTTTCCGTTGGACATGTCCGCGTGACAATTAGCTAGTTGGACAAATTTTGGGACATGGGACAATGGGACATGTCCGAAATTGTCCATGTCCAAAAAAATCCCAGGGACATGTCCCGTGTACAACACTGCCTATCGGGTACCAGATAGGTGTAGTTTTTATAAATTTTCGACCAGTGCATTCAGAATGTGGTTTTAAGCAATTTCTTGCTAATTTTTTATATTTTTTTTATTTTTTACAGAATGAAATGAAAACAATTATAAAAACAATTAATTCCGAATTTAGTCTTAACTACGACCAAACATTTACTAGTGCGAATAATTGCGAAATTCATCGCAAATTAATACCAAAATTACAAAAATCGTTAGCACCGAAATTTAGACCTTCAGTTACGCAGTTAACGAAATGGCTCAATAGTATACATAAATCTCGACGAGCCACTGCGCGAATGCGTAATTCTGGAAAACTTCCGAAAGATCTTCGTCATGTACATGTCAACAATCGGCAAAATGATGTATATAATTTATTATTTACAGTTATTACTTTTATTATGTCAATTATATACTAAATTATATGATTATATTCTGAATTTAGAAAAAACTTCGTCGTATTAAAGCGGCAAAAGAATTATTTAGAAAAAATGATTCTAATATTACAGACTATGATAAAGAATCATTATTGCGAATGTTGGCGGATTGCGCCTTTCATTCACCAGAAATGTCTGATACCGACGAAGAAAATCGTTCGAAAACAGTAGTAAATGTTTATGATCTTTCCTGACGGAGATTAGTATTTATTTCTGAAATGTTACTAATTTATTACCGATTTATTAATGATTTATTACTGATATTTATTTTTTTTCTTTTTCAATTTATTACCGAAATATTATTAATACTTATTTTTTCTTTCTTTATTTTAATATTATATATATTCTTTTATTTATTATCGATTTATTTGATATTTATTACCGAAATATTACTAATACTTATTTTTTTTTCTCTTTTTTTTTAATATTATATACAAAAAAACTAATTTCTAATTTATTTATTATCGATTTATTAATGATTTTAATTTATTACCGAAATATTATTAATACTTATTTTTTTTCTTTTTTTTTTAATATTATATGCAAAAAATTATATTCTTTTATTTATTATCGATTTATTATCGATTTATTACTGATTTATTAATGATTTTATTTTTTTCTCTTTCAATTTATTACCGAAATATTACTAATATTTATTTTTTCTCTTTTTTTTTTAATATTATATATATCCTTTTATTTATTATCGATTTATTACTGATATTTATTTTTTTCTCTTTCAATTTATTATCGAAATATTACTAATACTTATTTTTTTTTCGCTTTTTTTTAATATTATATGCAAAAAATTATATTCTTTTATTTATTACCGATTTATTATCGATTTATTATCAATTTTATTTTTTTTCTATTACCGAAATATTANTCACTATATAAGTTATATATATCATCAATTTCTTTATCCCAATTAATGTTTTGTTTATTTTGGATTTGGTATATATGATCAGTAGGGTATTCTTGATTTCGCCAAATCTGATAAACACGACGTGATGATATCTTATATTTTTTTGCCATAACTTCTGAAGCACGTTTCATCGAATTTTTAGCATTAACGATATCTCTTATATTATCATCTGATAAAGGCGTTGCATCAGATCTTAAAAATCTTTTAGTCATATTTATTGAATGCAATTAATATTAGTTATTCACTATTTAATTTATTTTTAGATATCAATAAGATGTCTCAAATTCATACATTATCAGATATAGGTGAAGGCAAAAAACTTGGAGACATGCCTGCCAATAGATATCCGTCTACCCGAACAGAACTTGAAAATCAGCTTGTTTGTGCAAATCATGCTCGGGAAATTGCTATAGAATGTGGTAATCGACTTGTTAATAAATGCTCTATCTTGGATAAAGACAATAAGCGTATACAACATGATTTAAATCAATCCAATAAAGATAAAGAGAAACTTTCTAAGCATGTTTACCAACTTATTAATGAGGTTAAACGACTGAAAGTAAACAATACTAACCTTACATCCCAGATTACCCGATCGCAGATTTCCCGTGATGAGTATAAAGCCAGGTATGATATACAATTAAAAGAAATAAAATCACTCCAGGCTATGATTAAGATATTGGAGGGTAAGTTAACATCAACACAAAAAGACGCATTTTCGATCCAGGAAAACTTATCAAAAACAGAATCTGAGAATCTATCCCTTAAATCTAAAATGGTTGAGTTTAAACAAATAGAAGTTGAATTGGAGCAAGTGAGAGGTAAGTTAGTTTCGGCTCAGGAAGATTTATCGAAAAAAGAATCTGAGATACTATCNTATTACCGAAATATTACTAATACTTATTTTTTCTTTCTTTTTTTTAATATTATATATATCTTTTTATTTATTACCGATTTATTATTGATTTATTAATGATTTTAATTTATTACCGAAATATTACTAATACTTATTTTTCTCTCTTTTTTTTAATATTCATCAGGAAATTTTAAAAGGCGAAAATTTCCGGAAAATTTTCACTTCGAAAATTTTTCGCAATTTTTCGAAAAGTTTCGAAGTGAAAATTGGCGGAAGATTTTCGCATAAAATTTTCGAAAATTTCCACTTCAAAAAATTTTCAAAAAACTTGCGAAAATTTCCGTAAATTTTCGCGAAAATTTGCAGAAATTTTTGGTCAAATAAAAAATGTTTTTTATTTTGTAACACAAAATGATCTTGTTTATTTACTAAATGAATGATCTTGTTTCGAACTCTTTCAAAAATTATTATTCTCATGAAATTTTAGGACAAAAATTTTCAAGTAAGTATGTTGGTTTTTGACGAGGTTGGGGTCGTCCGAAACTTCTTGAGTCCCTTTGGTTATGTTAAACTGATGGATTAGGGTAGAGTTTCTATAAGAAAAGTTCTCGACGTTCCCTTTTCTTGATTAACACAACTCTTATACTACGATGCGTTGCCTTTTCCGTGGTTTTTTTCTGCGTGACAGGTAGTAGTTCAGCAGGTTATGTTCATAACTTTGCTGTTCTTTACCTTTTCCGTGGTTTTTCGGAGTTTCAGGTAGTCGTTCAGCAGGTTATTCATAACCTTGCTGTCTAGAAGTAGGATACTCTCGGACGNCAAGGTAAGTGACTCATGGAATGAGGTTGCTAACGCAACTGAAACTAGTAAAGATATTATGCTAGACACATATATAAATTCAGATCCGCAGATTTCGGTAGGAGGAATAGAAGCAATTCCTATTGTGACAAGTAGTTTGGTATCACCGCTATCGGCATATATGTTACTTATCTTGATTATTGCTGTTATATGGTTCATGGTATTTAGACGTGAATGGGGTATAGGTAAAAAAAGTAAACAGTTGCAGAATATGTGGATCAGATAATAGGATTATCTATTTGAACTTGGATATTATTCGTATACAAAAATATAATAGTTTTTAATTATGACTAGTAACGGAGTTAGTGCTAAAGCATCTATTTGTTATAGTTGTAAAGAATTATCACCACTATTATATACAGATCGCATTGTTACTAATTCCTTTATGGTTGTAGGGATGAGATTTCGTGGTGGCCATAAGTTTAAAAAACCAGATATCATTACTCTTGAACTGGAGCCTTCTAATACATATGATAAGAATGCGATAAAAGTTATGGTAGATGGCATTCATAAAGCCTATGTGGCAAAGAATGAGAATAAGAGTATAGGAGATTTGATGAAAAAATACCCGAATTATCGAATCACCGCTCATGGGAAAAAGAACTATAATCAATCAGCATCTTTGAATCTTGAATATCCTTGGATGGTCTGTGGGAGTTGTCACAATACGCTACTAGCATCGAGAGATTATGACTATACTTATTAATGGATCTATTTGATTTTGGGAGTTATTTATATACAGAAAAAAAAAGCATCTAAGATTATTGATAAATATTTGCGAGATCGAGATTTTGTAGTATTCGATTTTACTAAAGCAGTAGACGATCCTTTAAGTGTACGTCTTGGCTGGGATTCCCCTCTGAAATTGGATGAATAGATTGGGACTTCAGACTTGCAAGTAATTTTTCCGCTTTTTGCAATTTTAATTTCTGTTGATTGTTTTCACTGCGCAATTTATTATTAGCATTAACTCGCTCCTCAATCTGTTTAGTGATTTCTTGTATAAAAGGGTCAAAAGTTTTTTCGTTGAATTCAAGCAATTGTAGGGATAAACTATCTAACTCTTTTTTAACGCGATAATTAATCTCTTTCTCATGATCACAAATTGGGTTAGTATCTTGGGTTTGCGTTTCTTGATCGGGCATATTTGTATCATATAAGAAGTTTTTAAATAAAGGCAAACTTTTGCGTTGGTATTTTAATTTTTTCTGATATCTATTGACTTCATGTCTTAAAAATGATTCGACTAATGGGTTCACTGCACTAGCTTCCCCCGCAGTCATTGGACTTTTTTTACGAGATATTAAGCGTTTCCAAGCTTCATTAACTAAAGAAGGTGGTAATTTATTAATCAAATCCGAATAGGCTTTATTAAATTTCATGATACATATACTATCGAGAAACTAATATTGTATTTTACAACGCAGAAAAAATTGAAATCTTTTATGAAAATTATGAAACATACATCGAGAAAAAATAGCTATATATATAAATATGTTATACATTAATAAATAAATAAATATATTAATCGAATAAATAGATGTGTATATTATACATTATTAATTTTATGCATTTCCTCTCTAATTTTCCATAATAATTTGTAATGTTCAGCTAACTGTATAGCACAGAGGCCAGAGGGGCGATAATACCATTCAATAAATTTTCTCTGTATAATTGTGTATGCTCGAATCTTTTTTCCAACCTCTCTTGCACGTTCGACCTTTTTGATAGCATTCTGCATCCATAATCTATATCGATGTAATGCATACTCATTATCAAAATTATACATAGAATTAGATTTTTGCTTAATTTTCAAGTACTCATCGTAATTTACACCACAAAAGGTATTTCCTGTACAATGAGAAGCCCAATGCCTCTCCATTCCTATATGGTTATAATTACCTATATTTTTGGTTTGTTCTCCGGTATATACTAATCGATCACAAGAGAAGCAGATAGCAATTCCAATTTCAGGCGCATAGCTATCATAATTTCCTCGATATTTATTCCAAAGTTCTATTAATTTCCTAGCTTCAAGATATTTTTTACTTTGAGTAAGTAAAAGATCATTCTTTCTGAAATATGTAAGACGTTCCCAAATCCGTTTCATCCATTCACTGGGTGTTTCACCCTTCAGAATTTGTGGCATCTTCACATATTCATCCCATTCAGTATCGGTACAATTAGTTCCACGTCTTCCACTTAAACTAGCCATTTGTAGTGTTTATAGGAGTTATGTATGATTTATATCGTATTTTAAGGATTCTAGACCTATTTGATTTAATAACATATACTCTAGAATATATCCGATTCAATTTTTGTTCGATTGAATTTTGAAGCCATTTTCGAGAGTATTATAGTAGAGCTAGATTCATTTTTCGTTGATGTAGAAGTTGTATCGATGTGTAGGAGAACAGAATCGAAACTATCTACTGTTGAGAACATTGTTAATCTTTCTAGCTCAGCTCTTTAGTATCTAACTCCGATAGAAATGCCCTATTTCTCGACCCAATGCAAAGTTATTTTCTATTTGTCGATATGCTTCGAAGAAGTACCTCTAAAGAGCCAGATTGTATAACTCCTGATCTTATACCGAGAAATACGAGACATATCTGTGACAATTGTTACGCATATCATATGGTGCATAGTATTTGACTTAAAGATATATATTTGTTACGGTAAAATTTGTTGTAAAAAAAATATGAGCAGTACGTTTGTATTTATATAGAATTGCTCGTGTAGATATTAGTTATATACGGCTGCTTATGACGATTGACAGAACATATGAAATCAACAAATGACCTATGATTGCCACATGAATAAAAATCTATTTCAGCCATATGTTTCATTCTCGGATATAACCACCGAAACTGGTTCATAAATTACACTGGTAAATGGTTATGAGATTTTAACATGATCAAATGATGACAACGAACTATTTTCTTGCAATATTTATNAGAGTATAGGAGATTTGATGAAAAAATACCCGAATTATCGAATCACCGCTCATGGGAAAAAGAACTATAATCAATCAGCATCTTTGAATCTTGAATATCCTTGGATGGTCTGTGGGAGTTGTCACAATACGCTACTAGCATCGAGAGATTATGACTATACTTATTAATGGATCTATTTGATTTTGGGAGTTATTTATATACAGAAAAAAAAAGCATCTAAGATTATTGATAAATATTTGCGAGATCGAGATTTTGTAGTATTCGATTTTACTAAAGCAGTAGACGATCCTTTAAGTGTACGTCTTGGCTGGGATTCCCCTCTGAAATTGGATGAATAGATTGGGACTTCAGACTTGCAAGTAATTTTTCCGCTTTTTGTAATTTTAATTTCTGTTGATTGTTTTCACTGCGCAATTTATTATTAGCATTAACTCGCTCCTCAATCTGTTTAGTGATTTCTTGTATAAAAGGGTCAAAAGTTTTTTCGTTGAATTCAAGCAATTGTAGGGATAAACTATCTAACTCTTTTTTAACGTGATAATTAATCTCTTTCTCATGATCACAAATTGGGTTAGTATCTTGGGTTTGCGTTTCTTGATCGGGCATATTTGTATCATATAAGAAGTTTTTAAATAAAGGCAAACTTTTGCGTTGGTATTTTAATTTTTTCTGATATCTATTGACTTCATGTCTTAAAAATGATTCGACTAATGGGTTCACTGCACTAGCTTCCCCCGCAGTCATTGGACTTTTTTTACGAGATATTAAGCGTTTCCAAGCTTCATTAACTAAAGAAGGTGGTAATTTATTAATCAAATCCGAATAGGCTTTATTAAATTTCATGATACATATACTATCGAGAAACTAATATTGTATTTTACAACGCAGAAAAAATTGAAATCTTTTATGAAAATTATGAAACATACATCGAGAAAAAATAGCTATATATATAAATATGTTATACATTAATAAATAAATAAATATATTAATCGAATAAATAGATGTGTATATTATACATTATTAATTTTATGCATTTCCTCTCTAATTTTCCATAATAATTTGTAATGTTCAGCTAACTGTATAGCACAGAGGCCAGAGGGGCGATAATACCATTCAATAAATTTTCTCTGTATAATTGTGTATGCTCGAATCTTTTTTCCAACCTCTCTTGCACGTTCGACCTTTTTGATAGCATTCTGCATCCATAATCTATATCGATGTAATGCATACTCATTATCAAAATTATACATAGAATTAGATTTTTGCTTAATTTTCAAGTACTCATCGTAATTTACACCACAAAAGGTATTTCCTGTACAATGAGAAGCCCAATGCCTCTCCATTCCTATATGGTTATAATTACCTATATTTTTGGTTTGTTCTCCGGTATATACTAATCGATCACAAGAGAAGCAGATAGCAATTCCAATTTCAGGCGCATAGCTATCATAATTTCCTCGATATTTATTCCAAAGTTCTATTAATTTCCTAGCTTCAAGATATTTTTTACTTTGAGTAAGTAAAAGATCATTCTTTCTGAAATATGTAAGACGTTCCCAAATCCGTTTCATCCATTCACTGGGTGTTTCACCCTTCAGAATTTGTGGCATCTTCACATATTCATCCCATTCAGTATCGGTACAATTAGTTCCACGTCTTCCACTTAAACTAGCCATTTGTAGTGTTTATAGGAGTTATGTATGATTTATATCGTATTTTAAGGATTCTAGACCTATTTGATTTAATAACATATACTCTAGAATATATCCGATTCAATTTTTGTTCGATTGAATTTTGAAGCCATTTTCGAGAGTATTATAGTAGAGCTAGATTCATTTTTCGTTGATGTAGAAGTTNTTTTATGAAAATTATGAAACATACATCGAGAAAAAATAGCTATATATATAAATATGTTATACATTAATAAATAAATAAATATATTAATCGAATAAATAGATGTGTATATTATACATTATTAATTTTATGCATTTCCTCTCTAATTTTCCATAATAATTTGTAATGTTCAGCTAACTGTATAGCACAGAGGCCAGAGGGGCGATAATACCATTCAATAAATTTTCTCTGTATAATTGTGTATGCTCGAATCTTTTTTCCAACCTCTCTTGCACGTTCGACCTTTTTGATAGCATTCTGCATCCATAATCTATATCGATGTAATGCATACTCATTATCAAAATTATACATAGAATTAGATTTTTGCTTAATTTTCAAGTACTCATCGTAATTTACACCACAAAAGGTATTTCCTGTACAATGAGAAGCCCAATGCCTCTCCATTCCTATATGGTTATAATTACCTATATTTTTGGTTTGTTCTCCGGTATATACTAATCGATCACAAGAGAAGCAGATAGCAATTCCAATTTCAGGCGCATAGCTATCATAATTTCCTCGATATTTATTCCAAAGTTCTATTAATTTCCTAGCTTCAAGATATTTTTTACTTTGAGTAAGTAAAAGATCATTCTTTCTGAAATATGTAAGACGTTCCCAAATCCGTTTCATCCATTCACTGGGTGTTTCACCCTTCAGAATTTGTGGCATCTTCACATATTCATCCCATTCAGTATCGGTACAATTAGTTCCACGTCTTCCACTTAAACTAGCCATTTGTAGTGTTTATAGGAGTTATGTATGATTTATATCGTATTTTAAGGATTCTAGACCTATTTGATTTAATAACATATACTCTAGAATATATCCGATTCAATTTTTGTTCGATTGAATTTTGAAGCCATTTTCGAGAGTATTATAGTAGAGCTAGATTCATTTTTCGTTGATGTAGAAGTTGTATCGATGTGTAGGAGAACAGAATCGAAACTATCTACTGTTGAGAACATTGTTAATCTTTCTAGCTCAGCTCTTTAGTATCTAACTCCGATAGAAATGCCCTATTTCTCGACCCAATGCAAAGTTATTTTCTATTTGTCGATATGCTTCGAAGAAGTACCTCTAAAGAGCCAGATTGTATAACTCCTGATCTTATACCGAGAAATACGAGACATATCTGTGACAATTGTTACGCATATCATATGGTGCATAGTATTTGACTTAAAGATATATATTTGTTACGGTAAAATTTGTTGTAAAAAAAATATGAGCAGTACGTTTGTATTTATATAGAATTGCTCGTGTAGATATTAGTTATATACGGCTGCTTATGACGATTGACAGAACATATGAAATCAACAAATGACCTATGATTGCCACATGAATAAAAATCTATTTCAGCCATATGTTTCATTCTCGGATATAACCACCGAAACTGGTTCATAAATTACACTGGTAAATGGTTATGAGATTTTAACATGATCAAATGATGACAACGAACTATTTTCTTGCAATATTTATTGTATAGCAATGACACTTCGTGCTTACAGTTTATAGTAAGTAATAACTTGTATAACGTGATATATGCCATAGAAGGAATTCGAATGTAATAGAACTTGCATGCATCATTAGGTCATGCGATACACTAATTACCAAATTTAATTAGTGCCCCTTACATCTGCATATCTGTGTGAAAACATCTCAAAAACGGATATATAACAGCATTTTTTTTACTTTTATTAGTTTGCTGCTTCACTATTTATATTTATAGCAAAACTATGTACGAACTAAAGCACTATGTTATACTTTTTACAAATAGGGATATCGATAACCTGGTTTGAATAATAGACTCGAGATATGTACATACTCTTTGTTCTTGTGCATACACTATCTTTTTTTCCTAATCTATTTTTCGGTACGATATGAAAGAATATAACAAAAAGTGGTAAAAGGAAAGTATCGTGAACTTCTTTACCTATATCCAAATAACTCATCATGAAACATATACATATTCTTTGTTCTCGTACATATACTGACTTTTTCGTGCATATGCCTTAATCCATGGGTCAAGGTACTAAAAAAGGGAATAATGAGACGCGTTAAAAGGAGAGTATAGCAATGTTGTTAAAAGTTTTATTCGTGGCTTTATTACTCAACAAAGCTAATAGCAAAGCTAGTATTTCTAACCCGTAAAATGTCTACTGAATTATATCAAACGGTCTATAATTTTTTTACTACTTCCCCCATAGAGCATATAACTGCTTTTTCAGTTATCTATCAAATAATGGAGGACGAGCCATTAATTCAACAAGATGTATTGAGAGAAATAGTTAACCGGGCTATTGATGCTTCAACAAATATATATTCCAACGATTTGATAGCTCAAAATAAGCTTCTTAAGATCCCTATACAGGTTAGTTATCATTGTTTCAAAGAATAAAATAAGCCTTTTACTATCATCTGATGATTGACGCATTTCTGATATTGAATTTCGAACTTGTGGAGACTTTTAGTCAAGGGGAGAGCCTGTTAACCTATTATTATAAATTCAACTCTATAAAAATAGAGGTAATCCTGGGTGTTCATTAGTCTGTTAGTACCGGGAGTTCAACACTTGGGGACGCATGAGGACACTCTGGCTTTAATCTTGCNAGACTTGCAAGTAATTTTTCCGCTTTTTGCAATTTTAATTTCTGTTGATTGTTTTCACTGCGCAATTTATTATTAGCATTAACTCGCTCCTCAATCTGTTTAGTGATTTCTTGTATAAAAGGGTCAAAAGTTTTTTCGTTGAATTCAAGCAATTGTAGGGATAAACTATCTAACTCTTTTTTAACACGATAATTAATCTTTTTCTCATGATCACAAATTGGGTTAGTATCTTGGGTTTGCGTTTCTTGATTGGGCATATTTGTATCATATAAGAAGTTTTTAAATAAAGGCAAACTTTTGCGTTGGTATTTTAATTTTTTCTGATATCTATTGACTTCATGTCTTAAAAATGATTCGACTAATGGGTTCACTGCACTAGCTTCCCCCGCAGTCATTGGACTTTTTTTACGAGATATTAAGCGTTTCCAAGCTTCATTAACTAAAGAAGGTGGTAATTTATTAATCAAATCCGAATAGGCTTTATTAAATTTCATGATACATATACTATCGAGAAACTAATATTGTATTTTACAACGCAGAAAAAATTGAAATCTTTTATGAAAATTATGAAACATACATCGAGAAAAAATAGCTATATATATAAATATGTTATACATTAATAAATAAATAAATATATTAATCGAATAAATAGATGTGTATATTATACATTATTAATTTTATGCATTTCCTCTCTAATTTTCCATAATAATTTGTAATGTTCAGCTAACTGTATAGCACAGAGGCCAGAGGGGCGATAATACCATTCAATAAATTTTCTCTGTATAATTGTGTATGCTCGAATCTTTTTTCCAACCTCTCTTGCACGTTCGACCTTTTTGATAGCATTCTGCATCCATAATCTATATCGATGTAATGCATACTCATTATCAAAATTATACATAGAATTAGATTTTTGCTTAATTTTCAAGTACTCATCGTAATTTACACCACAAAAGGTATTTCCTGTACAATGAGAAGCCCAATGCCTCTCCATTCCTATATGGTTATAATTACCTATATTTTTGGTTTGTTCTCCGGTATATACTAATCGATCACAAGAGAAGCAGATAGCAATTCCAATTTCAGGCGCATAGCTATCATAATTTCCTCGATATTTATTCCAAAGTTCTATTAATTTCCTAGCTTCAAGATATTTTTTACTTTGAGTAAGTAAAAGATCATTCTTTCTGAAATATGTAAGACGTTCCCAAATCCGTTTCATCCATTCACTGGGTGTTTCACCCTTCAGAATTTGTGGCATCTTCACATATTCATCCCATTCAGTATCGGTACAATTAGTTCCACGTCTTCCACTTAAACTAGCCATTTGTAGTGTTTATAGGAGTTATGTATGATTTATATCGTATTTTAAGGATTCTAGACCTATTTGATTTAATAACATATACTCTAGAATATATCCGATTCAATTTTTGTTCGATTGAATTTTGAAGCC
>PQFF01000157.1:84665-127227 GCA_003547095.1 Diversispora epigaea
TACTATAAAGTACAGTTTTAGGAGTCGCGGTTTCTTCCTTCCATTCCCATACATTGATTGAGATTTCTGGATTTTGGGCTTCAATTTTTTGAAATGTTCTATTACAAATTGGTGTTGGCATTGGTATATTATCTAAATTAACTATATCCAAATATGGTTTGAGAACAGAAAGGCGTTGTAAATTTGTAGTTACACCTCCATTGCTTGCAAAGTATGCACCTAAAGCATATTGTAAACACTTGTCATCCCCTAATTTAGAGTTATCTGGGTTAATTGTACATTTAGTATTGGCAAGTCTTTTGGGTGTTGGTTTGTAAGATCCTCCAACAGCTCTTCTATATGCATAAACATTAATATATATCATTTCTATTCGAATTAATACCCATCCTGACCCATTGCTTAAAAACTTTTCGATTTTTGCATCTATTTCTCCAGCTGAAAGTGTAATATGCTCATCTATATCATTTTCTGAAAGAATAGCTCGCATCTTTCCAGAATGATATTTTTGATCGTAAAATGGAAGTAATGGTTTACCTTCTTCTTTCTTTTCCATTTTCATATAATTACAATATACCACTAATGATGATTTTACCTGGTCTTTTCTTCGGAGTTCTGATTTAAGTACATTTGTAATTTGTTCTCGAGCTGAGGCCATAAGATGGGGCATGTATGGAGCTTCAGCATATTTTTTGGGATCATTTATAGGTGCATTAAAAGAGTATGCCGGATTTTCATATGATGGAACGATAGCTTGCCATTTGGATAATGAAGATAGACTTGAGTGCGGTCTATCTGGATCTCCAACTTCAGCCTCTTCAAAGATAATATCCCCTGATGGTGGTTTAACAGTAATACTTGCAAACCCTGAATCTCTATAACGTGATATAAATTTTTTGCTTTTTGCTTTATCTGCTAAGAGAGTACCTCCCAATTCAGGCCAGATTTCTTCGATTTCTGGTTCTATTAAACCCAATGCAATAAGATAATCGATTTCCTCCTGAGCAATATTTGGCTCGTTATTAGGATTTGGAGAATTACTGCTTTGCGATATCTCCTCTCTATGAGCTTGGGTTGAAGGACCTGGGCCAGCTTCTGAATCAATCTGTGAAATTTCATCGGGAGAGTTTGTTAATAAATGGGGTATTATTTTTCTGATGTTATCTTTAACTTCGTTTAACTCATCCAAATCCGGACTAATATATGTAACTATACCCCCATTTTCATCTCTTCTCTCTATAGTATATCCTCCGATTCGTTCTCTTTCTTGCCATACTTCTGGATCATTTCGTAAAAGGGATAAGAATGTATTTTCTATACAACTTTTAAGATTTTCTCCTCTTCTACGTAACCATTTTCGATCCTGTTTCGTACCGTTAACTTTATCTGATCGATCCGCAAGGCAAGTAGCCCATTCCTTAACACTTTCATCAGGATGTTTGTTGATTGATAATCTGGTACGTTGTGGAGTATTATCCATTTTCTGTTTGTTGGCACGTGGTGACAGGATTGGCAAAGAAGATGGGACAGGTTTTGGGACAATTTGTGGAATTGGTTCTGGTATCTTGGAAGATCGAACTACTTTGGGTGCATGTGTTCTAAAAGTAGCTGGAGCAGGTATTTGATTTATAGCGGGAATAACTTGGGGTCGACATGAAAATTTTCTATTCTGAAGATGACGAGTAAGCATCCATAATTTTTTGAATGATCTGTTACATCTATTACATGTATGAACCATTTTTGTGTATAGTATATAGTTACAGAATTATAATATATTACTTATATAAAATCTTTTGTTTAATTAATTAATTCAATATATCAAAAAATGGTACTATGTGGTTCAATACTATAATAGATTACGAGCTAGGGCTTCAAAATTAGATTCTTGATGAGAGAAAACCCTGGCACAGAATTTGTGACCTTTGCTTAAATTTTGTGACCCTACCGAAATTTTGTTACCCTTTGAGATATGAGATTATATTTTTTTGTTACCCTTTGCGATATATGGTTACATTTTTTGTTACCCTTTGATATATATGGTCACATTTTTGTGTGCCAGAAAAGTAGTGAAGAAACGTCTTTAGATTGAATTCTAGTATAACAATTAGTATTGATATGCAATTTAAGCTTGATTCACATCCGAGAAGAGATCTGGATATTCATTTTTTTTGTTACCCTTATCGAAATTTTGTTACCCTTTGCGATATATGGTCACATTTTTTGTTACCCTTAGTGGTGTATGGTTATATTTTTTGTTACCCTTTACCGAAATTTTGTTACCCTTTGAGGTATATGGTCACATTTTTGTGCCAGAAAAATAGTGAAGAATCATCTTTAGATTGAATTCTGCTATAACAATTAATATTAGTATGCAATTTAGGCTTGATTCACGTCTGAGAAGGGATCAGGATATTCATTAAATTCATATCCTTCACCGCTTCTCTTAGACTTTTTTAATGGCAAGCTGTATAANTGAATGATCTGTTACATCTATTACATGTATGAACCATTTTTGTGTATAGTATATAGTTACAGAATTATAATATATTACTTATATAAAATCTTTTGTTTAATTAATTAATTCAATATATCAAAAAATGGTACTATGTGGTTCAATACTATAATAGATTACGAGCTAGGGCTTCAAAATTAGATTCTTGATGAGAGAAAACCCTGGCACAGAATTTGTGACCTTTGCTTAAATTTTGTGACCCTACCGAAATTTTGTTACCCTTTGAGATATGAGATTATATTTTTTGTTACCCTTTGCGATATATGGTCACATTTTTTGTTACCCTTAGTGGTGTATGGTTATATTTTTTGTTACCCTTTACCGAAATTTTGTTACCCTTTGAGGTATATGGTCACATTTTTGTGCCAGAAAAATAGTGAAGAATCATCTTTAGATTGAATTCTGCTATAACAATTAATATTAGTATGCAATTTAGGCTTGATTCACGTCTGAGAAGGGATCAGGATATTCATTAAATTCATATCCTTCACCGCTTCTCTTAGACTTTTTTAATGGCAAGCTGTATAACATAAATTGTAAGGTATAAGGAATTGTGTTCGGGTGACGACAGAACATTGAATTGATATACAAAAAATGATATGCTTGGTGAAGAATTTGAGGCGTAAAATATAGCAAAATAACTAGTGCTGTGCCAGAACACCCATTTTTACCATACTCTTTCCACCTTTATTGAATGTAGAGGTTCATTTCTTTGTGGTTTTCCAAATCTCTGACAAGAATCACAAGTTTGTATATATTTCTTTATGTCGTCGTACATTTAGTTCCAATAATATCTATCTTTTATCCTTTTATAAGTAGTATCTATTCCCATATGTCGTGAGGATCTTTGAATTACTTTCAGAAGTTTCTCTTTTTCTTGTCTGTGTTTTTTGAATAATTGTCCATTGATTACTTTAAAGTACCTAGTTTTTGTTAATAATTTTCGAATTTCTTCTGGAGATTTCTCTTTGGGTATTTCATTCTTTTCAAGGTATTTTAATATTTCTTGGTATAAATTTTCGTCCATTTTTATTCCATTTTCCTGGAACATTGATCTTATTTAAGGGTTTTTATAATCTGGATAATGCGTCTGCATTAGCGTTTTCTTTTTCAGATCTGTATCTAATGTCAAAACTGTATGGTTGTAACCTTAAGATCTATTGAGCTTGTCTTCCTACTAACTCTTTTAATGTATTATTTTTCATATAACTTAGAGCTGAATGGTTTGTTAATAATGTAAAATGTTTATATTCTAAATATGGTCTGAAGTGTTCTACTGCCCATACTACTGCTAACATTTCTAGTTCGGTAGCTGAATAATTCTTTTGAGCTCCGGTTAGGCTTTTACTCACATAGCATATTACTCGTTCCTTTTTATCTTCGTCTAGTTGGATTAGGACTGCTCCTAATCCTTTTGCTGATCCATCGGTCATTAGGATAAAAGGTTTCTCAAAATCTGGGTATTGTAATACTGGCGACGAGATTAACTTTTCTTTTAAGGTGTCGAATGCTTCTTGTTGTGCTTCAGTCCAATTTACTTTATTTCCTTTTTGGGTTTGTCCTTTTAATAATTCATTTAGAGGTTTTGCAATTTCTGAGAATCTTTTAATAAATTTTCTATAATAACTTGCTAGTCCTAGGAAACTTCTGACTTGTGTCACTGTTTTAGGTATTGGGTAATTCTTTACTTTTTCTATTTTTGCGGGATCAGTAGACGTTCCGTCTTTATTTATTACATGTCCTAAGAATGTTAACTCTTTCTTTAGGAAGTGACATTTACTTGGTTTTAATTTTAATCCTGCGATTTTTAATCTACCAAATACTTGCCGTATTTTAGTCATGTGTTCTTCGAAATTCTTTGAATAAATATTTATATCATCTAGGTATACTACTACTCCATTTCCAATCATTCTTATTAATACTTCGTTCATAAGTCTTTGAAAGGTTGCCGGTGCGTTTGTCAATCCAAAGGGTATGATATTGAATTCATATATTCCGTGTCTTGTTACAAATGCTGTCTTTTCTCGACTTTTGAGGTCCATTTCTACTTGCCAGTATCCACTGGCTAAGTCTAAAGTCGTAAAATATTTAGCTCTGTTAAATGATTCTAGTATTTCATCGATTCTTGGAATAAGAAAGGCATCTTTCTTTGTCACTCCATTTAGTTTTCTATAGTCCACGCAGAATCGTGTTTTTCTGTCTTTCTTTTTGACTAATACCACTGGTGAGGTCCAAGGGCTTTTTGATTTAGTAGCTAGCACATTTTCTAAAAGCCTATCTATTTCTTCTTTTATAAATTTATCTGCGTCGGGTCCTGTTTTATAGTATCTTTGTTTAATTGGTTCCATATCTTCCGTGATTATTTGATGTCGAAATACGTTGGTTCTTCCTAATTAGTCTAAGTCTTCCGCGAAAATTTCTTTATATTCATCTATTAATTTGTCGAATTTTTCTTTTTGTTGCAGAGATAATTCTCCTACTTGCATTTCTTTTGACTTTTCTGGGGTTGCTAAGAATGCTGGTATTTCGATGATTTCTTCATCAGAAAATACTTCTTCCGTATCTTCTTCTTCCAAATTTTCTTCATCAGGGTCTTATTCTATTTCGCTTGTTTCTTCGTACCCGGAGTCTTCTATTGGTTTTTCATTTGGGTCTTGGACTGTGCATGTCGCGGGGATTACGATTGACTGTTTTCTTCAGTTCAGGGTCAATTCTTGCGTTGTCCAGCTGTAACTTGCTCCTGCTTTGGTCATCCAATTGTTTCCGAGTAGTAGTGGTGATCCTTCTTCTAATACTTCTACATCAATAGGTATGGTTTTTCCTTCTATTGTTATAGGGAAGTCCCTAATTCTTCCTAGTACCTTTGTCTTATCGTTTAATGCAGTAATAATTGTTACTCCGGAAGGTTCTTCTACATTGTATCCGAGTTGTTCCATATTTTCTCTTGAAATTAGACTTGCTGCTACGCCGCTGTCAATCACCGTTGGCACCGTATATCCATCAATAGTTACATAACAATTTAAGGTGGTAGTTCTTGGTACATATTCTTGATCAGCAAGTCCTACTTTAACTTCATTGGTTTTTTTTAGTACTTGATTCATTTTTGTTCGTGCTTGGGGAAAGGCTTCGAAAAATTCTCCTAAAGTTATCTCTACTTCTTGATTTAGAATTTTTGTGATTAATAATTCTCTGGGTGTTCTACCCTTTTTAGTATCTTGAATCTGTGTTTTTGTTTTTAGTCTTAATGTTGTCTGTTGTTCTTTCCTGAAATCCTTCGGCGTAGTATTATTCCAAGTTACTTTTGGTGATGTAACAGATTTGGGGTTTCTGAAAGTGTCCATAGTCTGATTATTAGTTCTTTGTTCCTTGTTTGGTGTATTCCCTTCAAAGGGTCTTTCTCTTTTTCCTAGGTATGCTTCTAGAAACTCGGGTGTGATGATAGTACTTTCATTAGGTTCTTCTTCTTTGATTTCTAGTTCTCCTTGTTCTACGTTTATTACTTCTATATATTTGGCAGGAGTTTGCTCTTGATTATTATTGTTGTTACTGTTTCTCGGGTTGTAATTTCTTAAGTTGTCTATATCGTTATTTCTCCAATTGTTATTATTATATCCAGATTAATTTGAGTTTCCGTTATTACCATAGCAGTTTCTTGCTATGTGCCCTGCTTTTCCACAATTGTAACACGTTGCATTAGTTCTTTGGTTATGATACCCATTGTTATTGAATCGTTAATTGTTATTGAAGGGTTGTCTCCCATTGTTGTTGAATTTCTGGTTATTGTTTGTCATTTGCATGATTTCTGCTTTCTTTATTTCTAGAGTTGCCATTTGTTTAGTGAGTTCTTCCATAAGGTCTGCAGTTTCTTCGTTATTCTTATTTTTACTATTGTTCTTTCCTCCTTTATTTTTCTTGGGTTCTGGTTCGAGTTCTTCGTCACATTTCCATGGTTCAGGTTCTCTTCCTTCCTCGGTGTCTCTTCCGTCCTCATAGTTTTGGATTATTTCCACTATTTCTGCGATTGTTTCTGGTACGTGCATGCTTACCATGGGTCCTAATCCTTTCTTTAACCTTTTTTTGAAGTACCTCATCCTTTTTTGGTCATCTACTTCTGGTCTTTCTCTGAGGTGCGTTGTCGCGGGTGTACTTTCCTACATCCCACTTACGGTTCTTTTAAGGAGTTTATAGTCCTTCCCGTTAGGTACAAGACTTTCAGTTTGGTTAATCCTTTATCTTTAGAAGGCACCAGTTAGTTTTTAGTTAGAACTAACAAACTAATTATTCTTCCAAGTCATTACAACTTCGTTACTTTCATTAATAACTTCATTATTAATAATTACTTTTATTAATAACTTTATTTATTAATAACTTCCTTTAATAATAAATCCTTTAATTATTAAACTTAGAACTTCCTTTATTACAGACTTCCTTTATAGATAACTTCCTTATAATTCATACTTTAGATACTTCCATCTTTTTATTAAAGATATCATCTTTAATTCATTAGTACTTCCTTTATTAAATAACTTTAATAAACATTATGTCAAATAAATACGATAATAAATCTCTTTAATTATTTTTATTTAATATTTATTAATATTTTATTTAATGGTCACTTCCTAATAATACAATTATATTTTTATAATTATAATATTAACTTCCAACTTCCTTGAACTTAAAACTCTTTCAAGTTAAAAGCTAAAGGAACCAAGTTGAATAAGTTCCTTTTTATACTTGTTATACTACTGTGCCACTACTGTGCGTTAATACTATTGGTTAATATATTTACTATATGACTTACTAAATATATACTATAAGTTATACTAATTATTAATGTTAATTAATACTATATAATGATAATTAATACTAAGTAATACTAACTAATGATAATTAATAATAGTTATATAATGTTTGTGTAACTATGTCACGTGAACATGTGACTTGTGTTACTTACATTTTTGTGTAACTAAACTTTCTGACTTCCTATTTACATGTTAATAAATGTTATTAATTATTACTAATCATTATTAATAAAATTACTATCTTGATATTTATATTCCATTTGTTAAATAATTATTAATAAAATACAAGGTTAAATAATATAATGGTTATATATTTCTGTTATGGTAATTCTATCCAGTAACAGCGTCTTGAACCTACTAAAATAACTCATTACCAGTTCCGTAGAGCCTTGTTTAAAGTTTTCTAGTTGACTTCGCCATTTCTAATTGTAAAATCTTCTTTCAAAAGCTGTTGTAAACTGTGCCCATGTTGGCCATTCATCGTTGCCGCCTCTGTAGGTTTGCGTATTGGCCTCGGCATACCATTCTTCCGCGTCTTTATAGAGGAATGCTTCCATTTTATCTCTCCAAGTATTAGGGTTCCAACTATTGGCNAAGTTAAAAGCTAAAGGAACCAAGTTGAATAAGTTCCTTTTTATACTTGTTATACTACTGTGCCACTACTGTGCGTTAATACTATTGGTTAATATATTTACTATATGACTTACTAAATATATACTATAAGTTATACTAATTATTAATGTTAATTAATACTATATAATGATAATTAATACTAAGTAATACTAACTAATGATAATTAATAATAGTTATATAATGTTTGTGTAACTATGTCACGTGAACATGTGACTTGTGTTACTTACATTTTTGTGTAACTAAACTTTCTGACTTCCTATTTACATGTTAATAAATGTTATTAATTATTACTAATCATTATTAATAAAATTACTATCTTGATATTTATATTCCATTTGTTAAATAATTATTAATAAAATACAAGGTTAAATAATATAATGGTTATATATTTCTGTTATGGTAATTCTATCCAGTAACAGCGTCTTGAACCTACTAAAATAACTCATTACCAGTTCCGTAGAGCCTTGTTTAAAGTTTTCTAGTTGACTTCGCCATTTCTAATTGTAAAATCTTCTTTCAAAAGCTGTTGTAAACTGTGCCCATGTTGGCCATTCATCGTTGCCGCCTCTGTAGGTTTGCGTATTGGCCTCGGCATACCATTCTTCCGCGTCTTTATAGAGGAATGCTTCCATTTTATCTCTCCAAGTATTAGGGTTCCAACTATTGGCTCGTGCTGTCTTTTCAAATTCTTTGATCCATCTCCTCGGGTTCTAGGATCCATCACTTTAATGGTCTTAGGATAAGACTTGTTGCCATATTTTCTAGTTGTTCAGGGTTTCTTCAGGTATTGGTCGTAAAGGAGTGTTCTCTCCTGGGTTTATATTATTCGGGAGTCTAAAAAGTGGTTCGCGATTGAATTGTAAAAAGGGTGCTAAGTGGGTTCGTCTCCAATTATTTTCTACCATTTCAGTATCGGTTATTTCTTCGCTTAATTCTTTGGTTATATCTGTTAATGCTCCTGAGTTTCTAGGCGGTGAGCCCTGTAAAGATGTTCCGGCAGATGTACTTGGTATTGATATTAGTGAATAAGGTTGTCTTGATTGAGTAAAGAATGAACTATTTTCAGGTATATTTCTTCTTATTTCTTGGTGTATTTGTTGGACGTCTGGTGATGACGATCTGGTTCTCTGATTCGCGTATACCCTTGGTCTACTTCTTGGTCGGTTACTATAGTTCCTATAGTTGAATTCTCTCCAAGAATTGTTATTGTTGTTACTTTTATTTTGGTCTTGTTCGTCGTATCGATCCAGTATGTTTATATCTTAGATTTGTAGTTCGAATTATTTAAGTCTTAATTTTCTTTTAAAACTTTTAACTTTTGAACTGAGGGACTTGAGGATTTCTCAGGTCCTTTTATACTTTTCTGAATGTTAGTTTTCTTATGAATTTACTTTTGTCCTATCGATTTCGTTTATTTTTACTGCAGATTTTTCAAAATATTCGTCAAAGGTTCTCTTATGTTTCTTATTCTTTAAAACTTTGATGAGGGGTTCTTTCTTCAAAAACACTTTTCAAAACTTTAAGCCAGATTCAAGAGTATTGTGGGAGTCAAGCATATCTCAGAAGAGTTATCTTGTAACTTCCAGAATATTTTCGAGTCTAGACACTTAGAGTATGAATTGTATTTTCTTGTAGCCATTACCTTTGCCTAGTCGTGCTAGTAACATTGGTTCCACGAAGAGCTTCACATGGAGGCTAAGGTTCTCTTAATCGGATTGTTTTCCTTTCCGCTAGAAGGCACCAAACTGTTATCTGGATTAATCGCTACGGTTCGATCACGATCAACCCGATACATTTTACGATTCTTTTAGGAGTTTAACGTGCTATGTCCAAAGACACACGACAGTTTAGTTTCTATTTTGCTTATAGAAGGCACCAGTCAGTTTATAGACTTAATCGGTCTTTTCGTTGCGGCGACACCCTTTAACATTGTTATAACTAACAAGAGGTGTAACTATCTGTGCATTCAAATATATTATGTTTGCGTATTAACTCAAACGCAAAAAGTATTCTCTCTATAAAACATTACTGCGTATTAACTCAAACGCAAAAAGCTATACTCTTAAAACAAATATGCGTTTACTCATCAAACGCTCAAAGATAATATGCGTTTACTCATCAAACGCTCAAAGATAATATGCGTTTACTCATCAAACGCTCAAAGATAATTTACGTTTACTCATCAAACGCTCAAAGTTAATTTGCGTTTACTCATCAAACGCTCAAAGATAATTTGCATTTACTCATCAAATGCTCAAAGATAATATGTTCTTTCGACATAAGTCATGACTTCATTTATTCTTTTGCAAAAGTTTATATTTAATTTCATTAACTTAAGAATATTAACATTATACAATTATACAATCAAGCATTTAATCCTATAACATTCAATATTCTTTTATTAATTATATATGTTAGTTTATTAATAATTTAATACAAAATAAAATAATTTACTATTATTTTCAATGATTATACTTTCATCGTTCAAGAACTTTAGGGTTTAAAAAAAAGATAAAATTAAAGTGTTCTCTTTAATACAAAAGGTTTACTACCTTTCCTTAGAGGTTCTCTCCTAAGAATTAGATATTTCCATCCTTTCTATAGATTATAAGGGGAAATCTAAATCTAAAGTTATTTATTATTTTTCTTATATAATTTCAAAGGTGCGAGAAGTCAGATCTGTAGAAAAGGTCTGTAGAGGACTTGTATTTATAACTATTGGGATTTCACTGTGTTTCCTATTTTAGTAGTGTGATCTGCTACTTTACTGTGCCACTGTATTACTTACTATTACTGCGCCTTTGTGTAACCATTACTGTTATCGTGTAACTTTACTGCGCCACAAGGTCATGTGATTAAACTATTTATAAATTGATATACATATAAGAATCTAATACTAATAGGGTGTTTATACTAAGTATTAATATTTATTTTTATTATCTTAGATTATTTTTCTATTTAATATTTAATAAAATTTGACTGCGGTTAGTAAGTTTGTGTAATATTTCACCATGTAACAACGTAAATTATCTTTGAGCATTTGATGAGTAAACGCAAATTATCTTTGAGCGTTTAATGAGTAAACGCAAATTATCTTTGAGCGTTTGATGAGTAAACGCAAATTATCTTTGAGCGTTTGATGAGTAAACGCATATTTATTTTTAAGAGTATACTTTTTGCGTTTGAGTTAATACGCAGACATATTATATATTTGAATGCACAGACAGTTACACCTCTTGTTAGCTACATCAGGAAATTTTTTATGTTGGAGGTTATTGTAATAATTTCGTTTTCAAAGGTTATTGAAGGTTATCGGACCAATAACCTTCGCAAATATTACGTTTATTATGATAAAGTGAAGGTTATTGAAGGTTATTGATATCAATAACCTCTGGAGTATTATGTTTTATTAATAAAAATGAAGGTTTTCGGTACCAATAACCTTCGTAAATATTACGTTTATGTTGGAGGTATTCGAAGGTTATCGGAGTGAAGGACTTCGAAGGCTTACGTTTAAAAAAATTTACTGATGTATAACAATGTTAAAGGGCGTCGCCGCAACAAAAAGACCGATTATGTCTATAAACTGACTGGTGCCTTCTATAAGCAAAATAGAAACCAAACTGTCGTGTGTCTTTGGACATAGCACGTTAAACTCCTAAAAGAATCGTAAAATGTATCGGGTTGATCGTGATCGAACCGTAGTGATTGACCTCGATAACAACATGTATAGATCATGCCAATCATGAGATTTTAATCACTAGCCAATAAAATCAAAATTTTGATTATCATGTCAACCACGAGATTGTTAATCACACTGGCTAATAAAAGCAAATTATTCCTATGCAGTATGACAGAAGTTTTCTTTTGATGATTTTGTTATACAAATTTTTCATATGAAATACATATACAAAAAAATATATCATATGGGTGCAGAGTGAAGCACCTGTTTATTTATAATGAAACTTTATCTTCCCACTGTTCAAGAGTTGTTTTAATGAATCTGATGCTAATTTAGTACTGATCAGGACAGTTTTTGAGTTATTATAAAAAAAAGTTTAGAGATTAACAATTGAAATAAAAGTATATACGTTCAAACTTTTTACTTTTTTTATTAAAAATTTCAGATATTTAATAATATTTTTAACATTTATAAAGAAAAAATTTATTTTTAATAAATTTATTATATTATACTATTATGTTATCCCTTAAACTGTAGCCTTCTGTATTTTATTATATTAAACAAATAAATATACTTGTATCAAATTAAGGAATATTTATTTATTATATTACCAATTTTCTATTTGATGAATTTTTATTTCTAATCTATTTGAAATTTCTTGTATTTCTACTTCTTCAGATTGTTTTTTTCCTCTTCTATATTATTTCCATCATCATCAAACTCTCTTATGTAAGTATATCTATCTCTTTTTCAATTTGTTTTGACATTTTCAAAAAGTTCTCACTTGTAAAATTCTTTACAAAAAATATATTTTTTATCATAATAATTTGTGTGATAGCTATAACCACAAATAAATATTATATTATCTTTATTAATAAATGAAAGTTTGCATCATTGCATCAATGTAATTATTATTCAATATGTAAATACAGATACAATTCAAATATATTTTTCTTTTGATATTATACAAAAATGGTTAATTGATTTTATACAATTATTAATAGAGCAGAGACCAGTGTTTTTGAAATGCATTGTGAAAATTTTACATATATAATGTATATGTTTAAAATAAAATAAACTCATTTTTTGATCCGAACAAAATGTTTATATATTTTTGACCAATCACAATTTTATACGATGTCACGTTGATCATAAAGATCAACAACCAATTAAAGAGAAATTCTGTCATGCTTCCCTATGCTACTTATTCTGGTAATCTTTTATTTTTAGAACTACTAAATTAGTAGTATTTATTATTATGATTTTTATGAAGTTATGTAACCAATTTTTTATTTATGCATTCACTTTCACCACACACTAGCACTTCAAGTTCACCTTTACTTCAAATTCCACGAAGCACAGTCCTAAGACGAACTCCCTCGGGTTCAGATCTAGACGAAGAGGAAACATTCATTAATGAGAAAAATACTTTAGTTGATTCATCGAATAAAGAGGAAACGCAACAACATAATTTAAGTCATTATCAAAAAGCGCACGAACTTAATATTGAACGCCATAAAGGTCATAATGAGGATAATTACAAACATGAAAACCATCAACATGAACTTGGTCAAATAAACGCAAAAAATGTGTATTACCATCATAATGTGAAACCTTTACCAACATTGAAATATATATTTTCATCATTACTTCCTTCACAAAAAACATTATTTACCTGGGGAATAATACATTTATTCTTAGGTATAATATTATGGTTAAAAGGTCAATGGGGCTGTGGATTAGGTAAATAATTTATCTCCAAATTATTAANATGAGTAAACGCAAATTATCTTTGAGCGTTTGATGAGTAAACGCATATTTATTTTTAAGAGTATACTTTTTGCGTTTGAGTTAATACGCAGACATATTATATATTTGAATGCACAGACAGTTACACCTCTTGTTAGCTACATCAGGAAATTTTTTATGTTGGAGGTTATTGTAATAATTTCGTTTTCAAAGGTTATTGAAGGTTATCGGACCAATAACCTTCGCAAATATTACGTTTATTATGATAAAGTGAAGGTTATTGAAGGTTATTGATATCAATAACCTCTGGAGTATTATGTTTTATTAATAAAAATGAAGGTTTTCGGTACCAATAACCTTCGTAAATATTACGTTTATGTTGGAGGTATTCGAAGGTTATCGGAGTGAAGGACTTCGAAGGCTTACGTTTAAAAAAATTTACTGATGTATAACAATGTTAAAGGGCGTCGCCGCAACAAAAAGACCGATTATGTCTATAAACTGACTGGTGCCTTCTATAAGCAAAATAGAAACCAAACTGTCGTGTGTCTTTGGACATAGCACGTTAAACTCCTAAAAGAATCGTAAAATGTATCGGGTTGATCGTGATCGAACCGTAGTGATTGACCTCGATAACAACATGTATAGATCATGCCAATCATGAGATTTTAATCACTAGCCAATAAAATCAAAATTTTGATTATCATGTCAACCACGAGATTGTTAATCACACTGGCTAATAAAAGCAAATTATTCCTATGCAGTATGACAGAAGTTTTCTTTTGATGATTTTGTTATACAAATTTTTCATATGAAATACATATACAAAAAAATATATCATATGGGTGCAGAGTGAAGCACCTGTTTATTTATAATGAAACTTTATCTTCCCACTGTTCAAGAGTTGTTTTAATGAATCTGATGCTAATTTAGTACTGATCAGGACAGTTTTTGAGTTATTATAAAAAAAAGTTTAGAGATTAACAATTGAAATAAAAGTATATACGTTCAAACTTTTTACTTTTTTTATTAAAAATTTCAGATATTTAATAATATTTTTAACATTTATAAAGAAAAAATTTATTTTTAATAAATTTATTATATTATACTATTATGTTATCCCTTAAACTGTAGCCTTCTGTATTTTATTATATTAAACAAATAAATATACTTGTATCAAATTAAGGAATATTTATTTATTATATTACCAATTTTCTATTTGATGAATTTTTATTTCTAATCTATTTGAAATTTCTTGTATTTCTACTTCTTCAGATTGTTTTTTTCCTCTTCTATATTATTTCCATCATCATCAAACTCTCTTATGTAAGTATATCTATCTCTTTTTCAATTTGTTTTGACATTTTCAAAAAGTTCTCACTTGTAAAATTCTTTACAAAAAATATATTTTTTATCATAATAATTTGTGTGATAGCTATAACCACAAATAAATATTATATTATCTTTATTAATAAATGAAAGTTTGCATCATTGCATCAATGTAATTATTATTCAATATGTAAATACAGATACAATTCAAATATATTTTTCTTTTGATATTATACAAAAATGGTTAATTGATTTTATACAATTATTAATAGAGCAGAGACCAGTGTTTTTGAAATGCATTGTGAAAATTTTACATATATAATGTATATGTTTAAAATAAAATAAACTCATTTTTTGATCCGAACAAAATGTTTATATATTTTTGACCAATCACAATTTTATACGATGTCACGTTGATCATAAAGATCAACAACCAATTAAAGAGAAATTCTGTCATGCTTCCCTATGCTACTTATTCTGGTAATCTTTTATTTTTAGAACTACTAAATTAGTAGTATTTATTATTATGATTTTTATGAAGTTATGTAACCAATTTTTTATTTATGCATTCACTTTCACCACACACTAGCACTTCAAGTTCACCTTTACTTCAAATTCCACGAAGCACAGTCCTAAGACGAACTCCCTCGGGTTCAGATCTAGACGAAGAGGAAACATTCATTAATGAGAAAAATACTTTAGTTGATTCATCGAATAAAGAGGAAACGCAACANATTGTGAAAATGTTACATATATAATGTATATGTTTAAAATAAAATAAACTCATTTTTTGATCCGAACAAAATGTTTATATATTTTTGACCAATCACAATTTTATACGATGTCACGTTGATCATAAAGATCAACAACCAATTAAAGAGAAATTCTGTCATGCTTCCCTATGCTACTTATTCTGGTAATCTTTTATTTTTAGAACTACTAAATTAGTAGTATTTATTATTATGATTTTTATGAAGTTATGTAACCAATTTTTTATTTATGCATTCACTTTCACCACACACTAGCACTTCAAGTTCACCTTTACTTCAAATTCCACGAAGCACAGTCCTAAGACGAACTCCCTCGGGTTCAGATCTAGACGAAGAGGAAACATTCATTAATGAGAAAAATACTTTAGTTGATTCATCGAATAAAGAGGAAACGCAACAACATAATTTAAGTCATTATCAAAAAGCGCACGAACTTAATATTGAACGCCATAAAGGTCATAATGAGGATAATTACAAACATGAAAACCATCAACATGAACTTGGTCAAATAAACGCAAAAAATGTGTATTACCATCATAATGTGAAACCTTTACCAACATTGAAATATATATTTTCATCATTACTTCCTTCACAAAAAACATTATTTACCTGGGGAATAATACATTTATTCTTAGGTATAATATTATGGTTAAAAGGTCAATGGGGCTGTGGATTAGGTAAATAATTTATCTCCAAATTATTAAAATTATTAAAATTATCAAAATTATCAAGATTATCAAAATTATCAAAATCATAGAAATTATATTAAATTATTAATTTGATTATTCTAAAATTATTAATGAGATAGCGGTTACAGGATTTGCATATCTAGTAATATTTGATGCAATGGGAATTTTCACAATATTTACTTCATCTGTTCTGGCAACCTATAGATCATTTAGAATATCTTCAATAAGAAATCCATTTGGGTAAAATTTTTATTTTTATTTTTTTTTTATCTTCTATTATTTAATATTATTTTTCTATTATTTTCTTTTATTTTAATAATATTATTTTCTATTATTTAATATTGTAATAGAGTTCAGCGATATGAAATATTATTTGGATTTGTAAATATTTTATATCTTTTATTTGTTGGATTATATTTACTTAAGGAAGGCTTTGAACATTTAATAATAGAAACAAGTGAAAACCATTTAAAAAGTATTAGGTAATAAATAATTTGTTACTGAAAATTGGTTCAAGAAAATATAGAAATATTTATTTAATAATTCATTTTCAAATAGTTCTCCATTGCCAATGGTTTGGATTTTAATTGCCCTTTGTGTGACATTAATATCAGCGATTGGTTACCAAAATCATTTAGGGTTTTGTGCATGTAGGTTTCTTTTTTCATTTTAAATCTGATTGATCGATTGATTGATTAATTAATTAATTCTCTCACAATTAATTAATTCTTACACGATTCATTAATTTTTTTTTTTTTCATTTACAGTGTTAAAATCAATATCATTTAATGGCAGGATGTACCAATCTTATTATGAGAAGCTAAATTTTGGATTTATAAATTTTTTTACTTTGATAACATTATTTTGTGGAGTTGGAGTGATCACAATTAGTTATCTTATGGAACAAAAGTAAGAGTTCGAGATTAGTATAAAGTAATTTATATGGCCAAAAAAATTTATATTCACGTTCTATTTTTGATTTGCTTTTGATTATCATTTTTTTCTTTGCCGACCATATTAAAGCCAAAATTTAGGATGGTTAGATAATTTAATGTCTATTTTGGAATCTTTTTTCATGTTTTATCTTGCTGGTCCAGTTGCAATAGCATTGGGTAAAATTCTATTACAAACAACTCCTGAAGTGGCATTTAGAAGTTTAGATGAATGTATGCGTGAGGTATTACTATTTCCTTATTATTATTGATTATTCGATATTTCGTTATAATATTATTAAATATAATATTAAATAATTTTTAGATCCAGCTTGATCCAACAATTTTATCTTTAACTGCAACCCATTTTTGGCAAAATTCTTATGGACAAGTGGTCGGTACATTGTGTGTACACGTCAACCAAGAAGCTAATGAACAAGTTGTCTTGTCAAATGTATACAATAGATTAAGTCCATTGTTTATAAATAATGATGGCGTCGGTGAATTAACCATCCAGATTGTAAAATAATCAAGGAATTCATTTTGTTTTACTTATATTTCTGTAAAATATAATGAAATGATGAAAGTGAGTCTTTGATTGTTTATGCTTATAATTTATTTATTTCACTTCAAGGAAAGATTTAATTAATTAATTATTTATTTATTTATTTTTAAATGCAAAACATTCAATTACAATAATTAACTAAGTTCATTTAGAATAATAGAGATTTTCTAGATTAATTAATTTTAAAATTAAAATAATAATAATGGTAATAAATAATAAACAAAAATTAATTCTAGAAAAATCTCTATCGAGTAATTACAATGCGTTTATTAATAAATAAAGATTATTAAATTAAATACTTATATTCCAAAAAAAATATTTTAAATAAAACTAATACTTTCCCTAATATACAAATAAAAGGCATAAAAAAAATATAAGAACTAAATTTGTCAAGTGAGTAACCGTTATATTCTATTCATTCATCTCCATTTTTTTTTTCCCAACTTGACATATTTGATGAATAACGATATATTAAAAATTTATTGATTTCTATTAAATTTTTATCCGAATATTAGACGAAGAATCAAATACCATACACAACCGAAAGCTCTGAAAGCCGATAAAGCGGTCACAGACCAAAACACTATAAAATAAAATAAAATAATAAATTAATGATGTGTTTTGAAGTTAATTATATGAAAAATTGAGTGAATTGAGTGAATTAAAACTTACCAAAAGTTAGATAGGGATCAAATGCTGCATTTCCATTGGAATGACTAGCAACGTATTTTTTCCACGTATTTGAAGTAAAGAATACTATAAGAAAGGCATTTGAAAACATCCACGCGAGAACTAAATTTGTACGGAAGTTTCTATAATAATCTTCTTTCTTTGTAGCTGCATCACGATGTTGTGCTTCCTTATTTACTTTAGCTTTTAAGTCTCTCAAAAGGTTGTCATACATTGCATTAATATCTTCCCGTTCTGTGGGCACTTCTACTTTCATAACTTGTTTTCCGTCTTTCGTAACTGGTTTCGCTCCTCCCAAATCTCCCCCTCCACCATTATCCCCTTTAGTACCCCATGACACATCGTGTGTATTACAAAAAGCATAAACCATGAGAATGTTTACATAAAATGGAACAAGTAAAATATATTGAACCAAACATGTAATCATATGCCATGGTTCTCCGTGAATAATTGATGAGAAAAGGAATAAGCCATAGGTGGACGCAAGTGATATTACAATATCTCGGAATGCTGCTGTTTTTATAGCTGTCTTAATACTTTTAAAACTTGTAAAATTTACAGGATTTGGTCCCGAACTAAGAGCCAAATATACTGTGTAGCCGGCACAATATAACATAGTGGCCATGATAACTGCAAATAAAATAATACAAAGTGTATACGTGGTTTTGGATCCTTGAGGGCGATTACCCATAGAACTAATGAAAATTGTAATAATAACCATTATATAAAGTGATCGAGCTAAATCAAAGAGTTCATCACCATATCCTCTGAATGGATCGGTTGCGGGATTTGAAGTTGTAGATTGAGTCAAGAAGAAGAATGCCAAGAAGAAATTACCCTTAAAACAATATTAAAATATTAAAAAGGAAGTGAGATACTAGAAGCTCAAATTTAACTGTAATGCACGAAAAATTTTTCTTACCAAAGCAAACCAATTGAATATTAATTGAATAGCGTTATAAATGAATTCGATTTGCAATAAAATCTTTCGATGAAATGGTTGTCCTGAAGTCCAAATACGAAAAAAGTTTGCAACAGAATAGAAAGCAGCGAAAAATGATCCGTTTAACCAACGACGACGTTGAGAAATAAATTCTGGTACATTGTCTGGTACATCAGTTTCGGCTTTCGCATCCTTATAATAAATATTAAAAAGATTATAAAATATTATTATTATAAAATGTTATAGAATGTTATAAAATTATCATAAAATATTATAAATATTATAAAAACATTATAAATATTATAAAATTACCTTAACATATTTCAATTTCCATGCCTGTTTTTTCTTGGCCACAAGCTCGAAACATAAAATACGATCTTCGGCTAAATACATGTTGGCTTCAAAAATACCAGCCTCGGCAGCACCTGATCCATGCATAGCTTCACCTTTAAAGTAAGATGCTAATGGACCTTTACCAGGTGAAGTGTTTTGTAATGCTTTGAATCGATAAGCAGAGAAAGCCCCAGGCAAAACTGAAATATAACCAAATACTGATTCCAAAGGTTTATCTAAAATGTTAGACATTTTATATTCAAAGTTTTGTGAAGCCACCAAAGGGTTAATAAGATTCATGCATCCTTTTCCAAGTTCAGTTTTAATTTCACCACAAGCACCACCGATTGATGGATCACGATCAAAAGCTATAATGATTAAAATAATAATTAAAATGTCAGTTAGTTAGTTAATATTTTATTATTTAAATTAAAAAAAAAAAAGATTTGTGATTTCTAAATTTTTACCTTTCCACAAATGATAAATCGAAGTGTGAGATGGTTTGGTACCAACATCAAGCAAAATACAAACATTTGGATTTAACTGTGCTGCGAAAGCATTAAAGAACCAACGATGTGAATTCAATTTTTTTGCATTCTTTTCTTTCAAACAGAACAAAATTTGAACGGGTGGAATGCCTTTGTCTTGTCCACGAATATTGAATTCACTGTCAACCATCAATTGGGAAGTAAATTCAAAAAGATGTCCGGTAACTGCTTTACCACCGACATTATCTTGCATAATTCCATCTTGATAAACTCCCATTGCTCCAAGAACTTTTAAAGTACGTTTATTAACCTTATTACGTCCATCAGATACAACCACCACGACCACTTTTTTCCAACCCTCATGACCCCAGGTCTTCGATTTACCTCGAGTACACAAAAAAGCAACATTCTTGATAGCAGATGACATCGTCTTAATAAAAAGTTGATCGTCCTCATTATACATTGTCATAACGATCATAAGTTCGGTATCTCGACCATAAATATGAGGTCGGAGAAGATATTTACTTTTGATAAAGTCATCTGGATCACAAGTCACAGCGGTATATCTCATTGTGGTGAATTCTTCGTCAGAAGTATATTTTACGTTACGAAGTATTTTATCTGGTACAGGACAATCTAGAATCAAGTTTCCTTGTGTCAATTCAACATGACGAGTGGACTATTTTTTTAAAGAAAAATTTTAGTTAGAATATGCGCAATAGTTTCGGGTAAACCACGTGATAAACCAATGTCTCGCGTGCTAAACAAAAACAAAAGGTTTTTACATCAAAAAAAAATTCGTATTCACCTTTCTTTTATTAATTTTTTCGTTATAAATTTGTTCGTCATAATCAAAATTGACAACGTCATGTTCAGGATAAATGATTTGTTGTCTCTGAAGATTATTATGAATTGTGGGAGGTTTAGAAGTGTGTGGAACGTGAGTAGAATATTCATTATATTCTGAATAATTTGCTTGTTGCTGTGGATAAGTAGGTGAAGATTGTTGGTAACCTCTTTGTTGTTGAAAACCTGGCGAAGGTTGCCTTGGATATACTGGCGACCTAGGTGGATAATTGTAGTCCATTTTTGGGTTTATAGAAAAATAAAACTCACAGAGTCAATGCAAGCAAGATTTCTTGTTATAATGACAAAAATTTTAATTTAACAAAAAAAAAATGAAGATTGAAGAGAAGTGAGAAAATGAAAAAAAAAAATAATAAAAGAAATGAAAGAAGTATATGATAATAAAAGGAAGAGAGTAGAATTGGATGGATTATAAAGGGAACGTTGACCCTTTCGGAAAAGGAAGAAAATAAATTTCTCCCTTTAGGTAAGGTAAGGTAAGGAAAGTTATTTTTTTTGGGAAAGAGAGTTATGACCGCAAAAAACTTGTCGACAAATCGAGCCGACAGTATATTATTTTTTAATTTGCAGCGAATTTGATTTGTTGAATATATCATTTTTAATTATATTTAATTAACTAATTCGATAAAATAAGCTGCATATATTTTTTGATAATTAAAATGATAATTAAAGAATTCCATAAAAAGGCAAAATAGTGATACTAATATGTATGCAGATAAACTTCCAATGTTTCATATATCATATGTGCGATAATATAAAAAAAAAATATATAGATATTACACTAATTAGTTACAAAGTAGTGACATCAGTCGTAAAAACCTCGATTGGTTCGAAAAATTTGTGATAAAATAGAAATATTTGCATATTTGCAGATTTTAAATTTGTAAACCAAACAAAATTTACACATGGTCATCAATAAAATTATTTGTCTGTCACAAAATAGTCTTGTTTTATTAGTTTTAATTCATCTTTGTTTATTTGTCTGTCACAAAATAGTCTTATTTATTTATTAGTTCATTTGTTTTCCATTATGAATTTGAATGCAGAAAAAGGTTTAAANTAAGGTAAGGAAAGTTATTTTTTTTGGGAAAGAGAGTTATGACCGCAAAAAACTTGTCGACAAATCGAGCCGACAGTATATTATTTTTTAATTTGCAGCGAATTTGATTTGTTGAATATATCATTTTTAATTATATTTAATTAACTAATTCGATAAAATAAGCTGCATATATTTTTTGATAATTAAAATGATAATTAAAGAATTCCATAAAAAGGCAAAATAGTGATACTAATATGTATGCAGATAAACTTCCAATGTTTCATATATCATATGTGCGATAATATAAAAAAAAAATATATAGATATTACACTAATTAGTTACAAAGTAGTGACATCAGTCGTAAAAACCTCGATTGGTTCGAAAAATTTGTGATAAAATAGAAATATTTGCATATTTGCAGATTTTAAATTTGTAAACCAAACAAAATTTACACATGGTCATCAATAAAATTATTTGTCTGTCACAAAATAGTCTTGTTTTATTAGTTTTAATTCATCTTTGTTTATTTGTCTGTCACAAAATAGTCTTATTTATTTATTAGTTCATTTGTTTTCCATTATGAATTTGAATGCAGAAAAAGGTTTAAAGTTTGATCTTGCATTGAAAGCGAATCTTTATTATCTTTATTCTCTCTGTTGCCGTTTATTTGTGATAAAAGTAAAATCATGTGGACGTACAAATTGAGTTTACTAAAAGGGAATTTGCATAGGAATATTAAAAATTTTATTTATATAGGTGCACAGGACAACAGCCTAGATTTTTAAGGGTCCTCTGCTAAAAAAGATGAAATTAATTTATAAATAGTTAGCATAAATATGAAAAGTCATAAATAAATAGTTAGATATTCGGAATTTACATTTTTGGGCAAAATATTATTAAAATACATTCTGTATTTTACATTGACTTGAACATAAGAATTTTGGCATATTCCAACTTAGAGTGGTAACCTCGAAACAAACAGCGAGATCTTGCTATGATATCTTTTCACGTAACGAATATATATATGAATATATTTTCTTTGTAAAATAATTTAATAATTTAAATAATTTCTATTTTAAAATGCAAAGTTAAAAAAAATAACATCTATCGTTATGCTAATAATAAATAATAATAAATAATAATATTATTACTAAAATAGTAATCAATAAATTCATCGTAAATTATTAATAGAAATATTATTTTCGTTATTATTATTAGTCATTCGAGAAGAATTTTCACCCTTAAAATGTTCACGACCAAATCTTTCTAAAAGTTCTTTTTCAATTTGAGGATAAATTTCATCACTTGTGTTTTCTTTAAAAGTAAATAACAGATTACGTTTTGAATAATATTCCAACAATGGTTCCGTTAATTTTTGATGTTTCTGAAGACGAATTTTGAAGGTTTCCTAAAAAAAATAATAATAATAAATATATTAATTATAATAATTATAATAACATTAATAACATTATTGAAATAATTAATTTTAAACTTACAGGATTATCGTCAGTTCTTCTTGATAATTTTTCACCAGTAATATCATCAAGACCAAATGATTCTGGAGGATTATAATTTAAATTATAAACACGTCCCGAAGGCACGTGAACCCATCGATCTGTAATTTAACAGAAAATTTAATTTAAACTGCATAAATAAAATTATAAATTATAAAAATTGTAAAAATTATAAAATTATAAAAAGTTCATACCCATAATTCTTTGCAATATTACATCTTCTGGTACATCTAAATTAATTACTAAATTTATGGGTTGACACCTTGATGTTAAAGTTCTATCCAACGCTTCAGCTTGATTAATAGTTCGTGGAAATCCATCTAATAGCCAATTCTAAAAAAAAAGTAAAATTATATTATATTAAATATATGCATAAGGAGAATATATAAGGCTATAAGATAAAAATGATAATTACCTTTTGATTTATAAATCGAAGTTCATTTGTTATAAGTTCAATCATAATATCATCCGAGACAAAATCTATTTTTATTAAAATTGATTAATTTATTTGATACTATTTATATTTACATTTTATATTTATTTATTTACGTATAATTTATTCACCTCCTCGTTCACTTTCCTTGGCCGCAATTTTACCAATTTTAGTTCCATCTGCCATATTTTTTCTAAGAAGATCACCACTTGATATTGCAGCAATGTTAAAGTTTTTTTGTATACGTGAAGATTGAGTTCCCTTTCCTGCTCCCTTTTTTTTTTTATTTTTTTTTTTTAGTATTCATATATATGTATGCATATATGTATTGTATGTATGTATGTATATTATATATCTCCCTTTCTTCCAAATTCAAAATTCTAGTATTTCAAGAAAACTTACAGGGCTTCCAAGTAATAATATACGAATAGGTATACTTTCAATAGTGGGTGATGCATTTTTTACACTTCTAGAACCATGAAATTGTCTGTTACTAACTGTCAAATATAGTCTGGAAAATTCACGTGATTTTCGAATAAAATTCATATTTTCTTTTTTTTGAGTTCAAAAATTATCCGCTATATATTTAATTAAGAAGGAGAATTTTCAGGAATATTTGGAATATTTATACTTTTCTTATACTGTATAATATCATGTGGTGATAAATATATCTAAAAATAGATGTCTAAAGAATAACTAGTTTAACCAGGATAAATTCTGTGGGGCTTTGTTTCACCTTAAAAGGAATAAAGGGAAGAAAGGAACGAAAGATATGAAGATTATGTCATGCATAAATAAATTTATCTAAAATGAAACCATTTCCGGATTTTAAAAAAATTCATCCTTGAAACTAAACCATATCGAAGAGGAGATAACCTTTTTTTTTTTTGAATGGATGCGTACTTGTAATTTAGTGAAATTTCTAAATACAGAGAAATTTAGCAAATATTTTATTTATTATCAGAAAACAATTTTGATTGCCATTGAAAAAAACCATTCATTGGTGCAACCAGTTTATCAACAACAACAATAATAATAATAATAATAATAATAATAATAATAAATAAAATTTCTCGAATCTTTCATTTAATTTCATTTAACGAATCTTCAGTTTTAATTCATTTAATCATGACGTCAAACTCTAAAGAGTATAAGTTAATAATCGAAGAAGAGCCAGGTGTCAATCTCACACCAACTCCTCCAGAACAAACTATAAACATAAAGAAAACCCAAACACAACCTTCCTTTATATCAATTATGACAGCAGGTAGTACTCTTCCAATCTTGACTTACTGTGGTGCCAGCATTTTGATGACCGTAACAAATAAATATGTTTTATCTGGTTATGATTTCAACATGAACTTTTTATTATTATGTATTCAGGTTGGTAAAAGTGATTTCAATTATTTCAAATATTAAAAACATAATCAAAAATTCAAGATCATTATTTTTAATAGTCGATAGTATGTGTTTGTCTCCTCCAAGTTTTCAAATTATTTAACTTGGTTACTTATCGAGAATTGGATTATGTGATATCCCAAAAATGTTAGTATTGATTAATTATTTAAACTATTTAAATTATTTAAATTATTTTCGGATTATTGATATTATCTTCTTTTTTTTTTGAAATTATTTCATTTTATCAGGGTTTATAATTGCAATGATGTTGGTTGCTATGATTTATACGGGAAGCAAAAGGTAAAAATAAATTTTAATAAATATTATTATTATTCATTATTATTATTGTTGTTGTTGTTGTTGTTGTTGTTGTTGTTGATTTATTGATTTATTGATTTATTGATTTGTTAATTCATTCCATAATTTTCATTTCATAATTTTCATTTCATAATTATAGTTTGCAATATCTTTCAATTCCAGTATATACGATTTTTAAAAATTTAACAATTATTCTTATTGCATATGGAGAGGTATTATGGTTTGGTGGGGCTATAACAAGATTAACGATGGCCAGTTTTTTATTAATGGTAATTTTTAATTTGATTTTGATTTTTTAATTTTATTTTAATTATCTTAATTTTAAATTTTATTTTATTTTAATTTAATTTATTTTAATTTAATTTATTTTAATTTAATTTATTTTAATTTATTTTACTTATTTTATGAAAGGTTCTATCATCTATTATAGCAGCTTGGACAGATGTCACATCAGCGGTTACCGAAGCAACCACATATACATTGGATGTTGGTTATCTATGGATGGGACTTAATTGTTTTTCATCTGCAGCTTTTGTTTTAATTATGAGGAAACGTATTAGATCCACCGGATTTAAAGATTTTGATACTGTATATTACAATAATTTATTGTCAATACCTTTGTTATTGATCATGAGTTTAATTGTTGAAGACTGGAGCTCAAGTAATTTTGAAAAAAATCTGTAAGCATTTTTTATATGAAATTTTATTGAATTTTTTTTGAATTTTTTTTTGAATTTTTGAAAAAATTTATTCATAATATTTACTTTATAAAACAGTCCAATAGAAATTAGACAAACTTTAATAACAGCCATATTATTCTCAGGAATATCAGCATTTGCTATATCTTATACTTCTGCTTGGTGTGTTAGAGTCACTTCTAGTACAACTTATAGTATGGTAGGAGCATTAAATAAATTACCTGTTGCCGCTAGTGGGATGATTTTCTTTGGTGACCCAATTAATTTTGGAAATGTTTCAGCTATCATCGTTGGTAAATATATTTAAATATATTGCTTAATTTCATTATTTATTTTTTAATTTCATTATTTATTTTTTATATTTAATTATTATTATTATTTTTATTTTAGGTTTTTTCGCTGGAATCGTTTATTCTGTTTCAAAATCCGCCCCACAAAGGCCTAATAAACAAAATTCTTATCTACCAATGTCTGCTTCAAGTCATAGTATACGTGAAGCAAATTCCGCAAACGAAATGAATCACACAAATGTTTCCATTGAACAAAAGGGTTCATCCTAAAAAATTCTTTTGTATATTTTTTTTTGTAACAATAGATTATTATTTTATATTTGAGGACCTAATATATATATATATTTTTACCTTTACTAAATTAATGTCTACTTTTAATTTGAATTATAATAATTATAATATTTATCATATTTATAATAATTATAATAATTATAATGTTTATGAAAAAAAAAAAAAAAATCGTAGAATAATTTCTTTCATTTTAGAAAAAATTTACTATGAATAGAATTTACTATACTTTAATTCTTTCTATAATTCTATAATGCGTTTCTCTTGTAATCCAATGATGTTAATCGCACATAAAAAAATACATATTCGTTCAAAACTGTATTACCTTCGTTCTTTTTTTTTTTTCTTTTTTTTCAAATTTTTCAAATTTACTGAGTGAAATAGAAATACCTAAAATTTTTAAAAGCAAAATATTAATTTAAGTGATTTACAGATTTTGTAAGTATTTTATTTGTCACGGGGTACGTGACATCATCTAACATTTTTCGACTTCAAGTTACCAATCCCTGGTTTAAAAGGCAATATACTTTGCAATCGGTGGATAGTATATTCTGTATGTCGACTATTTTTTTTTTGCATATTTTTTTTTTGTCGCATTTANTTTGAGGACCTAATATATATATATATTTTTACCTTTACTAAATTAATGTCTACTTTTAATTTGAATTATAATAATTATAATATTTATCATATTTATAATAATTATAATAATTATAATGTTTATGAAAAAAAAAAAAAAAATCGTAGAATAATTTCTTTCATTTTAGAAAAAATTTACTATGAATAGAATTTACTATACTTTAATTCTTTCTATAATTCTATAATGCGTTTCTCTTGTAATCCAATGATGTTAATCGCACATAAAAAAATACATATTCGTTCAAAACTGTATTACCTTCGTTCTTTTTTTTTTTTCTTTTTTTTCAAATTTTTCAAATTTACTGAGTGAAATAGAAATACCTAAAATTTTTAAAAGCAAAATATTAATTTAAGTGATTTACAGATTTTGTAAGTATTTTATTTGTCACGGGGTACGTGACATCATCTAACATTTTTCGACTTCAAGTTACCAATCCCTGGTTTAAAAGGCAATATACTTTGCAATCGGTGGATAGTATATTCTGTATGTCGACTATTTTTTTTTTGCATATTTTTTTTTTGTCGCATTTAATTTCAGATTTCGTGATTCGATTATTTTTTTGGTATATTCTTGAGGGACACCTTAAATCATATTTCTTTTACAGTATCAAATACTTTTGGGATAATTCTTTTTGGGGATTCTTATTTAATTCATATTTGATACAAATTATTTGATGATGTTACTTTTCTGATCCAGTTCTGACGGAACTTCAGAAATTTCTTTAGAACCTTCAAGTTATTTCATTTCATGTCTTCATCATGAGTCTTCTGTTTGTTTCATTCAAGAAGGGTTTCAAGAAGGGTTTCAAGAAGGGTTTCAAGAAGGTTTTCAAGAAGGCTTCATTGTGGTTGCCAAGTATAATTCATTTTGTTCAGTATTAAACTTTTTGGTATTGAATTCTTATGTGGTGGACCTAGAACGGTTGAAGTCCTTCTTCTTATATATTTTTCCTTCCTTCTTAGTTTCTTATTCTTCCAATGGAAGGCCTTCAATGTTGAAATTAATCTTCATTATACGAACTTGCATATTTCAATGTCTGAAACGTAGTTACCCAAGTTTTGAAATTAACATGTGAAAATTTATAAATCAGGTAGTACTACATTAATCTTAAATTTTTTTGATTTATTTCAATACCTACTTGTAACGAAAATCAAGAGAAAAAAAAGGAAAAGGAACAAAAACAAACAAAATAGCAATAATAAAGATATTTTAGCAAGAAATCCGAAACTTTCACCTATTCCTAAAAAACGAAGCATTTGACATCTTGTTGGGACTTGAAATTTATACAGGTGGTTATTTATCAATGTACTTGAAGTTTTTCTCCTCTTATGCAGGTTCGTTTTCTTTTTCGAAGTTCTTGATTTTCGCATTCCATGAGTTCCCTGAGGCTCTAAAGAAAGTGAAAACATTGCAAATACTATTCCACAATAAAGAACGCAAAGAATACTTGAAAAAATATATGCAGATCAATAAAATCTAAGCATTAAAACGAATAAAATTAAATTATTTTCAATATATAATTATAAATTATATTATTTACTTCGAAGAATTATGAATGCCTTTATACTAACTTGTTAAGAATGAGATCTTCTACTATGCGACCTTCTTTTACGCGAATGACTGCGGGATCTTCTTCGTCCTCTTGACCAACTTCGACTCCGAGAACGCGAAGGACTTCTCCTTCTGTAAGGAGGTGGACTGAAAGAAGGAGATCGACGATAAGTGTTACCACGATAACGCGAAGGCCTATCACCCATATATTCACCAGGAGTAGGTGTATGCGGTCTCTGAGTTAAAGAATAATCTACACGCATGTTTCTACCATTAACTTCCTAATAACAAAAGGTGATTATTTTAAATTTTAATTAATTATTTCACACATTAAAACAAAATAAAATAATAGAAAAAAGGTAATTCAATATACCATCCCGTTCGTTTTGTCTTTAGCAATGGATGCTTCTTCAACAGAATTCATGTAGACAAACCCAAAACCACGAGAACGATCACTCTATAATATAAATAAATTCGGTAATTAATAATGATGTACTTGTTTAAGCAAATAAACGTGTGAATAAATTGTAAAATAAAGTACCCGATGATCATAAACAATAGTAACTTGATTAACCCGCCCATAACGTTCAAAGATAGATTGCAAATCCTTCTCTGTAGTCCTAAGACTTAGATTAAAAACTCCTAATACATGACTAGGATCAGGTTCCTAATGAATATAATATTTTAAAATTTTTATTAAATTTATTATAAATTGAACAAAAGATCAAAATAAAATAAAAAACTTATGAATAATTACATCTCTACGACTAATTCTCCTCCTTCCACGACTTCTATCGCGACTTCGGATAGGACTTCTAGACCTAAAGAAATAAGTTGATCAAAATGATCCTTTTATTAGATTAATAGTTTTAATAAAATACCTAAAAATAATAAACATTTTCACCTCTTCCTCCTATCACTCTTATATTCTCGAGAGCGACTTCTGCTTGAAGAACTTCGGGAGAGTGAACGACGTCTGTGTTTTCTAGAGGTACGTGTTCGCCTTGGACTTCGACTACGTGATTTACTACGAGAGATAGAACGACGGTGTCTAGAGGTACCACCTCCGCGTTCACGATTTCGGTCTGCATCTCCATTCGATAGTGTAAGAGAACTCTGCGGAGGCATGTTTGTTGTTAAGTTTGGAAATGGTGAAGATTCTTTTTTTGCTGGTGCAGAAATCTCTTGCTTATCATTTGCAATAAAAAAAAATGTATAATTTAATAATTATATATAAAAAAATAAAATAAAAATATTAATGACGACACATACGGAAGCCGCAAGATTAGTAAGCGGAACTTCAATTTTCTCAGTTTTGGTTGGTATAATGTTCGTTGTTTGTGGTTGTCCAGAGTCAGCATAGCATAACTCCATCGTTTTCTTCCGATTAGAATAAAGTTATAGCGGAGTTATTATTTCAAAGTTCAGATAATAATAAAAATCAATATTCAAATATCTACCCCGGCTGCAAAAGTTATGTTTTTGAGTTATTTTTAATGAGGCCAGAAGACCCCAAATTTATTGGTCCATTCTTTGCACGTGACTATCGTAATCGGTAGAATTTACCCCAGTAGCAAAGGTATCATTTTTGATAGATCTGCGGTTATTTTTTTGATATATCAACATATCAAAAAGTGACCACATTTTCACGTGCATTTTGATATATCAAAAAAATAACCATAAATCTATCAAAAACAATATGTTAGCACCCCAGTATTACCAACAGATTTTTACCTCATAATATTTTTAATTTTTCCTAAATTTTATTGAACTATAATCTGACAAGTGATCAGGTATTTTTCACATGTAGTCTTTATTATACTTGCACATTAAATTATTTTGGAACCCTGAAATTACAATTTTAAGAAAAAAGTTAAAATAATTTTTCATAAAAGACAAAATTATTTTATTTAAAACCTGAAATTTTTTGACTATCTAAATAAATTCCTTGATTAAAGATATATATAACTAGGTACTTTTTTTACTTTTATATATAGAATAGATTTTACATAAATTTCAAAAATCCAAAATCAATTTTGAGAATATATATAATCTTTACAAAGTAACAAATATTAGATAATAAATATATTTTCCGCATGTAAAAAAATTCTAAATCCCCAGGATATTTAATAAAAATTGATATTCGAAAGGTGTAACACATAATAATAAATACATTATCCCTAATAAATCTTAATCCTAACTATACTTGCACACAAAATTATTTTGGGGCCCCGAAATTGCAATTTCGGGGAAAAAAGTCAAAATAGTTTTTCATAGAAGACGAAATTATTTTACTTAAAACCTGAAATTTTTTGACCACCCAGATTTATTCTTTGATTGAAGATACACATAACTGGATACTTTTTTTACTTCCATATATAGAATGGATTCTGCATAAATCTCAAAAAGTCGAAATATCTCAAAAATCCAAAATCAATTTTGGGAACATGTATAATCCTAACTCCTACTATACGTGTTACCCAAATCTCAAATAATTTGGGATTTGGGACGCCAAAATGCACAAATTACTAGTATTTGGGATTTGGGATTTCGGCAAAAAATACTAATTATAATTTGGGATTTGGGATTTGGGATTTGGGATTTTGACATTTGGGATTTCGGCATTTGGATTTTGAATTTGGGCGGCAGGTATAACTCCTGCATAGGGATAAAAAATCTGTTAATGATATTAAGTTTTATTGATCAAAAATTTATAAAACCTATACCTATTAGATACCAGATAGATGTAATATCTATGTCTANAGATAATAAATATATTTTCCGCATGTAAAAAAATTCTAAATCCCCAGGATATTTAATAAAAATTGATATTCGAAAGGTGTAACACATAATAATAAATACATTATCCCTAATAAATCTTAATCCTAACTATACTTGCACACAAAATTATTTTGGGGCCCCGAAATTGCAATTTCGGGGAAAAAAGTCAAAATAGTTTTTCATAGAAGACGAAATTATTTTACTTAAAACCTGAAATTTTTTGACCACCCAGATTTATTCTTTGATTGAAGATACACATAACTGGATACTTTTTTTACTTCCATATATAGAATGGATTCTGCATAAATCTCAAAAAGTCGAAATATCTCAAAAATCCAAAATCAATTTTGGGAACATGTATAATCCTAACTCCTACTATACGTGTTACCCAAATCTCAAATAATTTGGGATTTGGGACGCCAAAATGCACAAATTACTAGTATTTGGGATTTGGGATTTCGGCAAAAAATACTAATTATAATTTGGGATTTGGGATTTGGGATTTGGGATTTTGACATTTGGGATTTCGGCATTTGGATTTTGAATTTGGGCGGCAGGTATAACTCCTGCATAGGGATAAAAAATCTGTTAATGATATTAAGTTTTATTGATCAAAAATTTATAAAACCTATACCTATTAGATACCAGATAGATGTAATATCTATGTCTAATATTGTATACATATCAGATACTCGATAAATATAAGTTTTATAAATTTTTGACCAGTGTTTATACATATTTTCAAAATTAATTTTGAATTTTTGAGATATTTCATCTATTTGAACTTTATGTAAAATCTATTCTATATATAAAAATAAAAAAAAATACTTAATTATATATATCTTTAATTAAGAAATTTATCTGGGTAATTAAAAAATTTCAAGTTTTAAATAAATAATTTCATCTTTTATGAAAAACTATTTCAATTTTTTTTTTTCAAAATTGTAATTTTGAGGTTCTAAAATAATTTTACATACAAATATAACTAAATTAGATAATCAGTGAAACCTGTAATTATTTTTTTAAAATTTTATAATATCTTATTTTTTAATTTTTCATTATAAATTATATATCAATGAGTATATTTACATGTAAAATTATTTTGAAGTTCCAAAATTACAATTTTGAAGAAAAAAATCTAAATAGTTTTTATAAAAAATAAATTTATTTTACTTAAAATCTAAAATTTTTTAATTATCCAGATAAATTTTTTGATTAAAGATACATATAACTAGATATTTTTTTTATTCTATATATAGAATAAATTTTGCATAAATCTCAAAAAAATGAAATATCTCAAAAATCCAAAATTAATTTTAAGAACATATATAAATAAAATATTAATAAGATATTGATAAATATTACAGAAATATCATAGTAATATATTATTTTAAAAATAAAAAATTATTATATTAATATTTTTTTGTTGATTATATGTTAACTAAAATTGAAAAATTATATTCTTAAATTTTAAATAATAATTTTATTTACACATATTAAATAATCAAAAATCAACAAATTTTTAATGTAAATTAATTACAAATCAATTAAAAATTAATTACCTTTTTACATATTACCTTACCTATTTATATATTATCTATACTCTATAAAAACTATGATATTTAAAATATATATGTTATCCAAATTCCAAATAATTTGGGATTTGGGATGCTAAAATGCACAAATTACTAGTATTTGGGATTTGTGATACCAAAAATGTACAAATTACTAGTATTTGGGATTTGGGATGCCAAAATGCACAAATTACTAATATTTGAAATTTGGGATGCCAAAATGCACAAATTACTAGTATTTGAAATTTCAACATTTAAATTTGGGATTTGAACGACAGGTATAATTTAAAATATATTTAAAATATATTTAAAATATATTTCATTAAGTATTTTTTAAATATATAAAAAATTACTTAAAATATTATTATTTTGTATTTAAAATATACTTAAAAAATATTTAAAAAATATCTAATTTAGGTAATAAATAAATATATTTTAGGTATATATTTAAAATATACTTAAAATATTATTAAAACATATTTAAAATTAAATATATTTTAAATATATTTTAAATATAAAATAATAATATTTTAAGTAGTTCATCAGGAAATTTTTTATAACGAAGGTTATTGTTTTTAAAGGTTATTAAAGGTTATTAGACTAATAACTTTTACAAATATTATGTTTATTATGATGAAATAAAGGTTATTAAAGGTTATTAATATTAATAATCTTCACAATATTACATTTTATTAATAAAAATAAAGGTTTTCGATATCAATAATCTTTATAAATATTACGTTTATATTAAAGGTATTTGAAAGTTATCAGAGTGAAATACTTTGATAGCTTATGTTTAAAAAATTTACTGATATTTTTTATAAATACAATTAAGTATATTTTAAGTATATTTTAATTTATTTTAATAATATTTCAATAATATTTTAATTATATTTTAAGTATTTTTTAAATATACATATTTTTTATATAGACAAATCTTTTTGGAAAATAGTATATTATTTACAAATCTCTCTGTTTATTTGTATTAAAAATTTTACCTGTTTTTTTTTATTCTTAATTAATTTTTAAATAATAATTTACTAATTTTTGATTTAATTTTGTTAATTTTTAAATAATAATTTTATTAATTTTTAATTTAATTTTAAATAATAATTTTATTTATACTAATCAAATAAAAAAAATAAAATAGTATTATCACAAATTAAAATATCATAAATCTAGTAGATATCTAATACCTGATATTAAACAGAAAATTATACAATATTAAAAATATATTAAATATTTAATGTTATATATTAAATATCTAATATTATATATTTCTATAAGAAATCACAATACTTAAAATATACTTAAAATATATTTAAATTATTAAAAAATTTTAAAATATATTTAAAATTTCTTAAAATATATTTAAAATATACTTAAAACAAGTAATAATAAATATATTTTAAATATATGTAAATATATTTTATTGCTAATTTCAAAAAAATGTATATTTATATTTGATAATAAAAAATTTTTAAAAAATCTAGAATCTAGATTTTTCGACATTTATTGGCTAAAATATATATATATAATCACAAAATAAGCACGTGTTCACACTTTAGCTAATTAATATTCAGGAATCTAAATTTTAATAACAAAAATTTTAGAATTTAAATTTCCTAATATTGATTGACTAAAGTGTGAACATATATCTATTTTGTAATCATATGTACATATTTTGACCAATAAATATTAAAAAATCTAGATTCTAAATTTTCCAAAAAATTTTCATTATTAAATATAAAAACACATTTTTTTGAAATTAGTAATAAGTATATTAAAAATTATAAAAAATTTTAATATATATGTATTTAAAATATATTTACTATTACCTGTTTTAAATATATTTTAAATAATATTTTAAAAAATTTTAAATATATTTTAAAAAATTTTAAGTACATCAGGAATTATTTAGAGATGTTCTAGTTATACTTGTACACTAAATTATTTTGGGGCCCTGAAATTGCAATTTTGGAAAAAAAAGTCGAAATAGTTTTTCATAGAAGACGAAATTATTTTACTTAAAACCCAAAATTTTTTGACTACCCAGATAAATTCCTTGATTAAAGATACATATAACTGGATACTTTTTTTACTTCCATATATAGAATAGATTCTGCATAAATCTCAAAAAGACGAAATACCTCAAAAATCCAAAATCAATTTTGGAAATATGTATAGTTCTAATACGCTATAAGAATAAAACATTTATAAAACGCACTAGAATAGTACGTTCTAAAACTATACTTGCATGTTAAATTATTTTAAAAATCTGAAATTACAATTTTGAGGAAAAAAGTCAAAATAATTTTTCATAAAAGACAAAATTATTTTACTTAAAATCTAAAATTTTTTAACCACCCAGATAAATTTCTTGATTAAAGATACATATAATTGGATACTTTTTTTACTTCCATATATAGAATAGATTCTGTATAAATCTCAAAAAAACGAAATACCTCAAAAATCTAATTTTGAAAATATATATATCTAAAACGCTATAAAAATAAAATATTTATAAAATGCACTAGAATGGTACATTCTAATACACTATAAAAACGAAATGTTTGTAAAATGCACTAAAATGATATATTTAGCACTATACCTGCCACCCAAATTCAAAATCCAAATGCCAAAATCCCAAATGCTGAAATCTCAAATCCCAAATCCCAAATCTCAAATTATAATTAGTATCTTTTGTTGAAATCCCAAATCCCAAATCCTAAATACTACATCAGTAAATTTTTTTAAACGTAAGCCTTCGAAGTCCTTCACCCAATAACCTTCGAATACCTCCAACATAAACGTAATATTTACGAAGGTTATTAGTACCGAAAACCTTCATTTTTATTAATAAAACGTAATACTCCGGAGGTTATTGATATTGATAACCTTCAATAACCTTCACTTTATCATAATAAACGTAATATTTGCGAAGGTTATTGATCTGATAACCTTCAATAACCTTTGAAAACGAAATTATTACAATAACCTCCAACATAAAAAATTTCCTGATGTAGTAATTTGTGCATTTTGGCATCCCAAATCCTAAATACTACATCAGTAAATTTTTTTAAACGTAAGCCTTCGAAGTCCTTCACCCAATAACCTTCGAATACCTCCAACATAAACGTAATATTTACGAAGGTTATTAGTACCGAAAACCTTCATTTTTATTAATAAAACGTAATACTCCGGAGGTTATTGATATTGATAACCTTCAATAACCTTCACTTTATCATAATAAACGTAATATTTGCGAAGGTTATTGATCTGATAACCTTCAATAACCTTTGAAAACGAAATTATTACAATAACCTCCAACATAAAAAATTTCCTGATGTAGTAATTTGTGCATTTTGGCATCCCAAATCCTAAATACTAGTAATTTGTGCATTTTGGCATCCCAAATCTCAAATTATTTGGGATTTGGGCAACACGTATATTTAGCACTGGTCAAATGAACAAAAATTGAAATCCTATTGATGACGCAAATATGTATAAATCGGACATTCTATTTGTGAAAATTCATAAATCAGAAATTCCTATTCATAAATCAGAAAAAATCGACTGCCAATATTTAATAAATCTTAACAAATTTAGCTATTAATCAGAATCCTATTTATGATAAACCATCCTATTTTTTTTCATTTGACTAATGTAGTATGCTATATAAATAAAATGTTTATAATATGCATTAGAATAATGTATTTAATACGCATATAAATATTGGTAGCGTTCGTAGGATATTATAGAATAGCGTTCATTAAATATACTAGAACATTTATATTTAATTCCTGATGTTATTTATAGTATAATTAGTTGCAACTATACTTGCACGCAAAATTATTTTGGGGCCCTGAAATTACAATTTCAGGGAAAAAAGTCGAAATAGTTTTTCATAGAAGACAAAATTATTTTATTTAAAATCCGAAATTATTTGACCATCTAAATTTATTCTTTGATTAAAAATACACATAACTGGGTACTTTTTTTACTTCCATATATAGAATGGATTCTGTATAAATCTCAAAAAGTCGAAATACCTCAAAAATCTAAAATCAATTTTGGGAACATATATTATTGCAACTGGTTGCAACTCTTCACAGGTCAAAATCCAAATATCGGGCAACTATCGGACACCTATCGGGCACCTATCAGGTACCTGATATTTTTGAATATCGGGCACTTATCGGGTACCTATCGAGTGCGAATAATATTTTTATATATATCGGGCACCCGATATCTAGGGTTTTTTTTTGTAAATTTTATAATGCACCCGATATGACAGCGATATTAATTATTATTATTTCAGGCACCCGATATTACCTTCAATATCGGGTACATGATAATAAATAGTAATATCGGGTATATATCGGACACCTGATTTATTAAAAATTTTATTCAGGTTTTTCCTTTGGCTTATCTATCAGATGCATATACTTAAAATTCAAGTTTTCTTGCATAAAATCAGATATACTTTAAAGTTTAGTTATTGTTTGATATGCTCATTGTATTAAATAATCTCTTTATTATTAATTAATAAATAAATAAAATTAAAATTAAACATTAAATCTTCGATTCAATGGTATTATTGAAACATAATTATTCTTATTCTTATTCCCCGTCCGATAGTTTATCTTAATGATATATTCTATGCACTGCAATAATTGAATCTTGACCTTCCTCATAGTATTCTCCATTCCACAACTCAGTATTGGATACTTCAGGCTCTATAAATTTATGCTTAAATCGTATGCTAGAGGAAGGCGTATTTTTATACCATTTGACATATGCTAGAAGATGTGTTTTGGGTCCTTTTGGAAGTGTTAGAGTATGTTCGAAGTAATATTGTACCTCCCCAGGATAAATATCACTTGTTCCATCTCTATATGCTTTCCACTTCGCTAATATAATTGCATTATTTTCATGTCGTCCAGTGATCTTGGACCCAAATATTTTATTACCTATTATTAATCGTGCATGTTGGTTCATAGTTACTTCCATACATGCGTTCACATCTTTCTTTTTTCTATTATATAATGTTACATACCATTCACATAATATTTTTTGAACCTCTTTAGGAATACTTACCTTTTCATGTGAAGGTGTTAGCATACGTCCTGGTATATATTCAGTGCTATAGATTTTATTGGACGTGTCATGTCTCAGGGAGATGAAATACTGTAACTCTTCTCTATCAAATTCATCAGTTACAGCTAAGCTGCCAGCAACTTTCTTTGGTGCAAGAAATTTAAGAGAATTCTCTAAGAGACCAGACGTCCATTGACATGAAAGATGATAATCCACAAGCAAATTTTTAAGAACAATTCGCATAAGTTCGGGTTCGATCTGTCGATTACTATTAGGATATGAACCTATGAAAAGATTTGTGTTAAAATTTTATTTATTATAATTTCGTACACCCGATATGTGCAGCTTACCTATGTATCCATTTAATCGCTCGTACGGGAATAACTAAAAACTATAAACAGAGCCATAATCCCGTATGCATTCAGGAATATGCATTGATAAATGGATATTACTTGTAATAAATTCAGGCCCATAGGTTCTTTCTATATTTATTGACATATCCCTTAATCTTTCTTGGGCTTCTTGCAGATCATCTTCAGTAACAAATCTAGCAACTAATAAGTTACACGCCCGAACAAAATGTCCCAATATCTTTCTATCATTATCATCTAACATGTCCCATAAAATTGTTGTTGCATATATCATAATAAAGGTCTTCCATTGGTCAGCAGTGAGCTTTGAAAATCCTTCTCCGATAGCAATTTTTGGAGGGATTTGACCAATATCAGATGGAAGTTGAACGTTATCCATCCTCTTTTGTGCTGTACGAAGTTGCTCGGAATTTAGCTTATTTTCTTTAATAAATATGGATTGAATAATCCATTTTGCAATTCCAAGGAACAAACAATGCATTGGATCCACTACTGCAAATCTGATCGGATCCATGTAAGGGAGACAAAGCAATTCAGACCATCGCACTCCGTTTATTTTAAAATGAGCTTCTCTTGTTCCTCTGGTGTCACATTTAAGCCATTCTTGAGCATATTGTCTATGTTTTTGGGGATCTGCAGATTCTGTAATCCATTGTTCATAATCATGCATACCACCATAATGAGTTTTTTTAAACTTCTCACTATATCGGCTTCTTTTCGAACACCTGTGACATTTCATTACTGCAGATCCATGCCCAAATAACTTTCGTGTAGCTGGAATATCGGAAGAACCTACTAATATTGCAACTCTTATATCGAGCTCATCTTTATTTTCATATGTTTTGGGAACTCTCCATCCCTCCCATAATTCCTTAAGTTCATCAACTATCAGGGATAGATAATGATTAATTTGGTTCTTATCGGCTTCCTTAGGTCCAGGTAGGAAGCCTAAATAAATAATATTTTCGGGCTTATTTCTTTCTGCCCTTGGAAGATTACATATCGAAGCATAAATAGCACCAGTGCTATGTTGTGTGTACTTAAAGGGTTGGAACCAATCCAAATTTATTAATAATCCTAAATTCGAGGTAGCAGTTTCTGGACTAAAAAATTTGCTACCATCGAAAGGAAATGAATTCCATACTTTCCCATCATATATATCAGCATAGATATTACTATCATAATTTCTTGTGCCCGATTGGTCTAGCATTTTTTCAAAGCCAGATCTCTGGTACAAGATACTTAATTGTTGTTTAATTGAGGGCTTAGGATATAGCATTTTAGGAATTGCTACCATATTTTTCATATTTCTTTTGAGGGAGGAGAGCTCATTATTGCATAAATTCTTTCGGGAAGGTATTGGATTGTTTGGATATTCTTCATAACGGCAATGCATGATTGCTAACTTATTGTTTTCCGTATTATTGCATACAATCTTAGAATCATATAATTTATGACAGTTTGTGCAAACTGCCATCCTTAATTTTGGTTGGAAAATTCCTAACCTTTTTTTTGCTAAAAATAAAGAAGCAGGAAATTCCCAAAACTTAGAATCGTCAATCATCTTTAGGGTATGGTTTAAAAACTTAATTAAGGCCTCCAGGGCCGTATCAGGTATCCGATATTTTTGTTGAAACTTAAATAACCACAAAAGTATCTCTACGTCTAATTTATCTTTTAATTCTACTCCTTCATAGCATTCGTCCTCCTCTTCCAGCTCAGGTGAGACAAACAAGTTATCATCATCTTTAAATATTTCATCATCCGAATCCATATATTCATTTTCTAATTCTACTTCTACTTCTAATTCATCATCGTCACAAATAATTTCTTCATCATCACATTCTTCTAAGTCGTCAATTAATTCATTATCATTGTCTCCTATATCAAACAAAAGTTCATCATCAAATATATCGAGCATCTCATCCATGTGTGGTTCGTGAAATTGATCATTTCTTGGACGAGATGATGATGCCACAACTATTTCTTCACCAAGATCCAACCCTGTAAGCATATTGCTTATTGACACGTCTCTATTTAACTTAGGTACATCAGATGTCGGTGAACTTCTTTTTCTTTTCTTACTATTTTTATTTGATGACGTATCTTCATTCACTTGAGTTTCGTTCACTTAATTAAGAAAGATAAATATTATAAATGTTACACAGGTTAAAAATTGATATATCGGGTACCCGATATGGCTATTTGTCTACCCGATATGCGAAGTTATTTCAACAATTTATTTACCTCTATAATTAAACTTTCTTGCTTCGATCATTGCTAATTGAATCTTTCTTTTTTTACTAGATTTCCACATAATTTTATCATTAGTATGCTTTTTCTGGGTCTTTCCTTCAACTTCTTTTCCTTCACAGACCATACAATTACAAATGTATTTGTATTTTTTAGTCATTTTATTCAAAAGATAGGTAAATTATATATTAGTCAAAGTTCTTTAATAAATTTATTTTCAAAAAATGTTCTCTAAAATATTCACATGGTCAAATACTTGCTTTTTTATAATGCGCAAAAATTATTTACAGATAATACGCGTCTTTAAAATTCGCGTAAAGATGATACGCGTCGTCTTAAAATTAGAGAAATTTTATTTAGTTAATAGTAAATTTTATGTTCATATATATATAGTTATATATAGTAATGATTTATATTTATTAATATAACAATAGTACTAAATAATTTATATTATTATATTAAAATTAATATGTTACACATTACTCCTCTGATCTGCATATAAGTAAACAAATACCTATTTTTCATTATTTTTCATTATCATTAATACCATCTCTTTCTCTTTAATATGCATAACACCTCCTTGCGGCCCATTTCTATTCATTTCTTTAAAATACATATAATGTTAACAATACTATACTATACATATACCATAATTTTTATAATGTTGATAATACTATATTATTCTTAATATTGATATATAACACCAGGACCCCGATAAGTGATTTTTTTATTCGTTTCTTTAAAATATATATAATGTTAACAATATATTATTCATAATATTGATATGACCCCGATAAGTGATGTTTCATTTTTTTTTAATTTCGCGTTTTCAGATATAAGTAACTGATTTAGCTTTAAAAATCTTTAAATCCAAGGGAAAAGATAAAGTTCTAAAAAATCAAAATACTTTGTTTTTAAGTATATTTATAAATAAATATATATTATATATTACATATATTTCTAAACTTATATTACATTTCAGCTACATACGAAATAACGCGTCATAAACAAGAATATCACGTAAGTAATATGAAATATTACTTCTTAATTACCTCATATATAATATGTCTGATATCAAAAAATATGATATAATGATTAATAATTTTACCTTTTCGTGATGCAATAATTAATTCATCTGCCTGAAAAATGCAATATATAAAAAACTATTCTTTCCCTTTCTTTCTTTTTTAAAAAATTATTTTTTTATAAAAAAAATGACGAAATCAAAAAAAGTAGCGTATTCTTTTCGTCCTATCAAGGCACTAAAAAAGAAAACACACAACAAAGTATCAAAAAAAGGTAAATTAATTAATTAATTAATTAATTAATTAAT
>PQFF01000157.1:128328-147169 GCA_003547095.1 Diversispora epigaea
ATAATAATAACGATAATAATAATAACGATAATAATAATAATAATAATAATAACGATGATTATAATAGTAATAATCGTGATAATGATAATCGTAATAACGATGATGATAATAATCGTAATAACGATAATAATAACGATAATGATAATAATCGTAATAATAATTATGATGATGATAATAATAATAGTAATAGTAATAGTAATAGCAGTAATAGAAGTAGAGGTACTACAGCAGCCACTTCTATCACCTCAATGAGACAAAAAACGACATCGATTTATATTAAGGATAAATGGTGGAGATCTGAATCGGTAAGTGATCAAATTAATATATTTTTATACCTATCGGGCATGATATTAATAAATTATATTTTATAGTTAAAAAAATTATTGCACAAAAGAATCGATCCAGTGATTGATATTGTGAGTAGACCAGCAAATACACAAAAAGCACAAAAGACTAGAATCAGATCCGAACGCCATAAACAAAACAAAACAGAGGCCGAAATTCCGAAAGGTGCTCCAATTTGGACACTGAGTAGGGAGGCGCTTGAACACTTGAATTGGGTTAACAGAGATATCCCAATTTATGATCCGGACGAAGATAATGATAATAATGAGGAAGAAGATAATGATAATAATGAGGAAGTAGGAACAAGTAGTAGAAAAAGAAAAAGAAAAGGGAAAGGAAAGGAAAAAGAAAAAAAAATAAAAAATCTAAAAAAAAATAAAAAAAAATAATTAGATAGATTTAAATATGAACATTTTATATAGTATAATTGATAACGTTTTATATAGTATATATAATATATTTCATTTATATTTTTTATTAATAAATATGAACATTTTATATAGTATAATTAAAATATATTTCATTTTATATTTTTTATTAATAAATAATGTATTTCATTTATTATTTTTTTATAATAAACTAAAAAATGTGATTATTTCGGGAATAAGAAAGTGAAAAATATATATATATAAAATAAAAGGCACCGATAGGTACCCGATCGAGGAAAAAAAGCTCCCGATATATAGAGATATACTGTGCCCGATATACAGCAACATACTATACCCGATATATGGAGGATAGGTGTCCAATATACAGAGATATACTGTGCCCGATATACAATAATATACTATACCCGATATATGGATGATAGGTGCCCGATAAAAAATAAATAATTTGAAAAAAATGACAAAATATCGGTGCCCGATAGATACCCGATAGATACCCGATATGTACCCGATAGGTGCCCGAACTTCGGGACGACTACACCGTCAATCGGGTACCCGATATGTTGAATATCGGGCACCTATCGCATACCTACCAGGTACCCGATAGGTGCCCGATAGGTGCCCGATATTCCATATTTCGACCAGTGCTTGTAAATAATTATGATAAGTATCATTAATTACAAATATACTTGTATATAAAATTAGTTATTATAGTAAGTTGAAATATTTTGAAAAATATAAATCAAAATAATTTTTTATAGAAAATAAAATTATTTTATTTAAAAGACAATTTTTTTTTAATAGTTTGTTTAAAATACACTTAATTAGGTGCTTTTTATATTCTTATATATAGAATAAATTCTAAGTAAATTTCAAAAATCGAAATATCTCAAAAATCAAAACTCAATTTTGAGATATATAATTACAAATAATCAAAATTTTCAAAATTATTAATTTATAAATAATTATAATTTTCTTTTATTTTAAATCAAAAAGTTTTATTTTTACATCAGTAAATTTTTTTAAACGTAAACTATACCTGCCACCCAAATTCAAAATCCAAATGCCGAAATCCCAAATGCCGAAATCCCAAATCCCAAATCCCAAATTACAATTAATATTTTTTGCCGAAATCCCAAATCCCAAATCCCAAATACTAGTAATTTGTGCATTTTGGCGTCCCAAATCCCAAATTATTTGGGATTTGGGCAACACGTATAACGTAAACCTTCGAAGTCCTTCACTCCAATAACCTTCGAATACCTCCAACATAAACGTAATATTTACGAAGGTTATTGGTATCAAAATCCTTCATTTTTATTAATAAAACGTAATACTCCGGAGATTATTGATATTGATAACCTTTAATAATCTTCACTTTATCATAATAAACGTAATATTTGCAAAGGTTATTGGTCCGATAACCTTCAATAACTTTTGAAAACGAAATTATTACAATAATCTCCGACATAAAAAATTTCCTGATGTATAAGTTTTACTTTAGAGTTATCAAAGTTGTTAAATGAAAAAAAAAATAAAATAATTTTATCATAAATAAAATTTAATTCATAACAAGTTTTGTTAAGAATTATTGTTTTATCTAATTATAAAAATTATTAATAACCATTTGTGTAATAATAATAATAATCTATATTATACCTGCCACCCAAATTCGAAATCCAAATGCCGAAATCCCAAATGTCGAAATCCCAAATCCCAAATCCCAAATTATAATTAGTATTTTTTGCCAAAATCCCAAATCCCAAATTCCAAATACTAGTAATTTGTGCATTTTGGCGTCCCAAATCCCAAATTATTTGGGATTTGGACAACACGTATAATCTATACTATAGTATAGTAATAATATAATAATATTAATAATAAATATAGTGATAAAATAAAAATACAAGATAAAAAATTTAACAATAATATATTTAATAATTAACTTTATTAATTTTATAATAAATAATAATTATTTTTAGTTAAAAGTTGTAAAAACAAACTAGTGTACTAAAATTGTAATTAAATGAAAAATTGTATGATATCTAAATTTTAAAACCTTTGACTTAATTAATTGTGTTATTATAATTGTATTAATTGTATCAAAATTTATATATAATGAAAAAATTCAAGACCAGATAGTATTCATGAATTGCAATTTGAAAAATAAATATGAAAATATGATATGATATATATAATGTTCAAAAAATCAACTACCTATTTTTTGTTTACAGTGGTGTAGAAAACTATAATTTATTTTTAAGAAGACCCTTAACCTGTACCCCGGGTATAGATTCTTTTCCTGTGCCCTGGAGGTACAGACTCTTATCCTATGCCTCTCCAAATCTTATTGGTCCATAATTCGGCAGGTGATCAGGAATTTTTCACGTGGGATTTTGAGGAGGTGACAAATTTTGAGTGACAAATATGGTTTCCGTATGTAAAAAAATTCTCTGTCTCTAGGAAATTTAATAAAAATCAATATTCGAAAGGTGTGACACACGGTGATAAATACACTACCCCTGACAAACCCTAAACCTAACCCATGTATTTGATGTAATGACATGTGAGGACACAGGATAAGAATCTATACCCCCTGGAACAGGTTAAGATTTCCCATTTTTTAAAACTTATGTCACATGATCTAGTTTTCTGTATTTTAAAAATCAATGAGCGCCACAATCTGTATGGTCACAGCTAACAAAACACAAAAACATAACCACCCTTTTTTTTCCACTGACTGTGGTGGGCACCATTTCAACGTCCTTCACACCACAAGTTTGCCCCCACTTCTCTTCAGTGGACCACGACCGTCTAAGGACATTAGCAGTTTTTAGAGCTCTTAACGACCTTTAGTACGCCCGTGACGGATGCTAAGTGTCATTATTATTTCGAGGATCTAATTTAAAAATTTTGATCGATTTAGTTAAACTTTGACTAAAAAGAAGAATTCCGGTTGCTTGGCCAGACGATTTTCATAACAAATTTTGACACTAAACCCAAAAAGGGTTTACATCTAGAATTTGAAAAAGACTTTTGATTTTATAATGAGCTCACAGAAAGAGACGCCCGCGCCAGCAGGCACGGAAACTGCAAGTAAGCAAAATGACATTAACAACACTGCTGCTTCAGCAGGAAATGATTTGAAGGATAATCACGTTGAGAAAAAAGAACATGGAAAAACTAGTGGAAATGAATACGCCTCAAACGCAAACAACGTTGTACCTCCAGTACCCTTATCACCTACACCCAATTTTTATTATGCTAACGGGCAAAATTATGTGGATCAACAAACTGCTATCGCTGCAGAGGCATATCAAGCTGCTATGGCTGCTGGTTATGATCCGAGTGATCCGAACGCTTTTGCGGCCTACGGTCACTACGGAATGCATCCTTCATATTCACAGTATTATTCAGCAGATTATGGAACCGGATATCCAGGAACACCTCCACTTCAAGGGCAAACATCACCTTCACTCGCTCCACAACCTTTGAGCCCTTATTTCACTGCGACCAGTCCGCCAATTGCATATTATCCTACTTCTCCTCAAGTTGGACCAACTGGATTGATTCATTCACCACCTATGCATCCCTATTTGTATTCTCCACAATCACCTTATGGCATGCTTCACACACTTTCACCAACACTTTCCCATACGTCATCATCCGCACCTAATTCTCCACCTTTACAGTATTTACCCGGTCCAGGTGTTCCATCTCCCAAAGTTGCCCCTTTGAACAACAACAATGGTCGTAACAGTACTAATCGTTCTCAGCCCCATTATAATTATGGAAGAAGAAATTCGGGTTCCCAACAGATCCCTAATATTCCCAATTTCAGTAATCCCACAAAAACGACTAATATATACATTCGTGGTTTGCCTCCTACAACGACTGACGATTCTTTACACTCAATGTGTTCAATGTGAGTAACTAGTTAATTCCTTAGATAATAATGATCCTATTGCCTATTTTCTTTACAGATCATGGATTAATTATAACAAGAAATTGAACACCAATAATTAATATTATGCATTCTAGTTTTTTACAATATTAAATATCGCATACGGTTGTAATTATTTAACTTTAAAGCGTGTTGCAATTCCATAACTTCTTTTTTTTTTTTTTTGAGAAATATAAGATCACTTAAAGATTATTTATTTTAATGAATCAAAAATGTTAAACATTTAATGATCAAATTAATTAGAATTTTATTTTATTCTTAGATATGGTTCTATTACATCTTCAAAGGCCATTATTGATCAAAAGCAAGGAGACTGTAAAGGTTACGGTTTTGTGATGTATGAAAGTGAAGACCAAGCGAAGCATGCTATTGAACAACTGACGCGATTGGGATTGCAAGTTTCCTTCGCTAAGGTTGGATATGTGAGTGTATCTAAATTATTATTATTGTTTTTTTTTGAATACATAAGATTCGATATTTAGACTAAATCGTTGATTGTCTTTCACAATTATCTTAGGAATCTTTCAGCACTCGACTAAAGAATTTACAAGACTTAGCATCGACAAATATATATTTGTCAAACTTACCTTTGGACATGAATGAACAAGTAAGGAGCTTTATTGTTCTGAATTTTGGCTTTAGTTATATAATATTTACGTTTTGATGTATTATGTATTCGAATTATTATCTTGNTTTTTTTTTTTTTTTGAGAAATATAAGATCACTTAAAGATTATTTATTTTAATGAATCAAAAATGTTAAACATTTAATGATCAAATTAATTAGAATTTTATTTTATTCTTAGATATGGTTCTATTACATCTTCAAAGGCCATTATTGATCAAAAGCAAGGAGACTGTAAAGGTTACGGTTTTGTGATGTATGAAAGTGAAGACCAAGCGAAGCATGCTATTGAACAACTGACGCGATTGGGATTGCAAGTTTCCTTCGCTAAGGTTGGATATGTGAGTGTATCTAAATTATTATTATTGTTTTTTTTTGAATACATAAGATTCGATATTTAGACTAAATCGTTGATTGTCTTTCACAATTATCTTAGGAATCTTTCAGCACTCGACTAAAGAATTTACAAGACTTAGCATCGACAAATATATATTTGTCAAACTTACCTTTGGACATGAATGAACAAGTAAGGAGCTTTATTGTTCTGAATTTTGGCTTTAGTTATATAATATTTACGTTTTGATGTATTATGTATTCGAATTATTATCTTGCCGAAAAATTTATATAATATTTACTGTGATTTTCTTTTTTTTTTTTAGCAATTGGAAGAATTATTTAAACCTTATAAAGTTGTATCTAATAGAATCCTTAGGGATGCTAATGGGACAAGTCGTGGAGTTGGCTTTGCTAGGTATGCTATTGTAAAAATAAATATATTTCTATAAAGAACAAAGAATTTAACAAGTTTATGAAAATGAGAAAATTCAATTGAAATAGATATATTATATATATATTCAAACCATAAGTGATTATATATTTACTATTTATAGTAATCAATAATCAATTATACTGTTATATTTATTATTAGAATGGAAGACCGTGATTCTGCTTTGGCTATTATCCAAAAATTTAATGGATACCAACTTCCAGGAGCAAATTTGCCTTTACAAGTACGATTCGCTGATTCTTTAGCTCAAAAGAAGTTGAAAGGTCAAACAGCTAGAAAACGTATGTGGAGAACTACTAGAGAATTCGCAGCTTCCTTGGGCGGAGTGAGTATTCACTTTATTTTATCTCATAAAATTTTAATCAGAAATCCTTCTCACATATCTTTCATATCATGCAGAGAATGATTCCACAAGTACCTGTTACCCCTGAGCATATGTTGGGCATGGCTGCTCCGGGGTCTCCGCCAGGTCCTGGTGCTTATCTTCAGTATTATCCAGAGGGCGTTCAACCTGCTGGGTAAGTGATTTGTTAATATGAATTCATTGGATGAAATTGAATTAATAGCAAAAATACAATACGCTTTTTTTTAGTGCGTACCCCCCCGGATCGATTTCGCCTCCTTTCGGTCCACAATATGTTGCAAGATATTATCAACCAATTTACCAAGGACCCGTTGTACAACCCGGAACAGATGGACAAATTGCTACCACTACTGCTCCTACACCAAAGTCAACCGAAGCCGAAGTCCCAATTATAAGCACTGGCTCCAGCAACAACGATAACACGGAAGAATTGAATGAAATGGTTCAAAAAAAACTAACTGTCGAAGGGAGTAGTGAAAATAATGATGTCGTTGAAGGCGGTGATCCCAAATAATAATTGTATAAACTAATATATATGTATGCATTTGATGTATTTAAAAAAAATATATTAATGGCACTTTAAAATAGGTGAGGGAGTATCGAATTTATTGTCGCTAATATTTATCACAACTTTCGCATCGTCATTTAAATATCGTACTTTTTTTTTAATTGTTTGCTCAGAGCCAACGCAAAAATCTTAGTATTCCGTCGAACATTCACATTTTTTTATTTTATTTTATTTTATTTTATTTTTATTTTATTTTTTTTTTTTTATCATGTTTTTTCTTAACTTTTTGTTTAGATTAGTGTGGGAAATTTTTTGATCTTTTTATAATCCCTTTGACATCATGCTTTGTCTCATGTTTGTGCAAAACGTAAATTTTGATACTTTATTGTATTATAATATTATTCCTTGATTTTGTTGTCCCTGATTTCCTTCGACTTTAATAAACGAATATTATCATCAACCATTTTCATTCCATTTCGATATAATGAAATTCTAACCAACAAGCTAAAATCCTCCGAAGCCTTGTTTCTAATTTACATCCACTCATCCTTGAATTTCACGATGTAGTCAGATTAGTAAGTACTTAATGTTAATGATAAGCCGGCTGGGTTCTGTTTACAAGTTGAATAAACATCGGTATGACAATATTATTTTTTATTAAATTAATGTTATTTTATATTCTTTCAACTTTTTTATTAATAAAAATTTTTAAATAGTAACGTTTATGTAGATATTGGCGTTGTTGGTTGGAATAATATTGATTGGATCAAATAGGTGAATATTGTCACAATAATTTCTATGCACAATTTCTTTGGATTACGAGAAATTTACTTGTAATGTTATTTTTTTTTTCCTATTAAAAAAAAATAGTTCATTATCAAATCATACGGTCTTTAACTAAATTGAGATAGTTAACTAATATTCGAATATCCATTAATTTCTTGTTCTTGTTTTTTTTTTCTTTTTATGAATGGCCAAACAATGAGATAGCGAAGTATTTTTTTTTTTTATTCGAAATATCTTTTATATATTTATATATTATATTATTTATTTTTTTGTCCGTAGCATTTTTGGTATTTGTATTATTTATTATTTTTTTCTTTCCTAAATATATTAAATATTTTTCTGATTTATTATTGTAAACGCGATTGGTCATATCATTTTATATCATTTTATATCATTTTATATCATTCTATATCATTTTATTTAAATATTTTCTGTAAGAAAAACAATATTCTTTAACTCTAATGGTCACGTGAATTTCTTCAGAGAACAGTAAAAATTTGTAATTTTATCGATTATATATATTTAAAGCTTTATATAATATTAAATCGGATTTCTGTCTACATTNTGTTATTTTTTTTTTCCTATTAAAAAAAAATAGTTCATTATCAAATCATACGGTCTTTAACTAAATTGAGATAGTTAACTAATATTCGAATATCCATTAATTTCTTGTTCTTGTTTTTTTTTTCTTTTTATGAATGGCCAAACAATGAGATAGCGAAGTATTTTTTTTTTTTATTCGAAATATCTTTTATATATTTATATATTATATTATTTATTTTTTTGTCCGTAGCATTTTTGGTATTTGTATTATTTATTATTTTTTTCTTTCCTAAATATATTAAATATTTTTCTGATTTATTATTGTAAACGCGATTGGTCATATCATTTTATATCATTTTATATCATTTTATATCATTCTATATCATTTTATTTAAATATTTTCTGTAAGAAAAACAATATTCTTTAACTCTAATGGTCACGTGAATTTCTTCAGAGAACAGTAAAAATTTGTAATTTTATCGATTATATATATTTAAAGCTTTATATAATATTAAATCGGATTTCTGTCTACATTAGCCCGGCTGGCGTAATTGGATAACGCACCAGACTTCTATTTGTGATGCCATCTGGGGATTGCGGGTTCGAGTCCCGCGTCGGGTATTATTATCTAATTACTTTTTAGTCATCCGTTTTAAAGTACTGCGGTATATAAAAGCTATAATAAATATAATAAATTGAAATTTTTAAATTTAAATTATAAAAGCTATATTGTTTTAATATATTATCACTGAAAATGAGTAGTAGTTCTCCTACAACAGTAGAATTTCATTCTTCTAGTAGTTCGATTGATTCGAAAAGTATTCAGATCTTGAACGAGGAAGCCATCAAAGCCTTCCTTTTGCAAGATTTTGCAACCGCTGCTGATAAATTTTCGATTGTTTCTGAACTTGTGTAAGCCCTTGCGAAACTGAGTCAACGCGTAAAAGAAATTTCAAATCAACTAAAACGCGTACAATTATTTTTTATTATTATCAGGGGTAAATTTTATGGTTTAGAGTCTGAAGAGTATGCAGAAGCTTTATATAATTATGGCCACTCCTTGCTTGAGAATTTCAGGATTCAAAATACTGCACTTGGGCCCCAAGCCATTCCTCAAGAACCTTCTACAGAAACACCGTCTGGTATATATTTATAAAATTATGACTACATGACTGCATTCCATGACTAGATTTATTAAATGGTTTATTTGATTTTAGAGAATGTCCAGGCAAATTCTTCGTATTTTGTTTTTGAGGGAGATGATGATAGTGACAATCAAATTGATGATTCTGATAACCAAGTTGACGGATCATTAGAACAATCCGGAGAAGAGCCAGATGATTTAAAGCTTGCGTGGGAAATATTGGAATATTCTCGAGATATATATTCACAGCTTTCAACTGAATCAGCGAAAATAAATCTTGGTGAAGTGTACATAAAATTAGGAGATATATCTCTTGAAAACGGTAATGATTATTTTTCAAGTTTTAACTATTTAATGAAATTTATCCTTTATTTTAAAATTAAAAATTAATTTAATATTTATTTGATTGATTAGAAAAGTTTGATCAAGCTGCGATCGATTATAGTGAAGGCCTTAAAATTAAGAAAGAAACACTTTCTGAAGATAATCGACAAATAGCAGAAGCATATCCTTTCTTTATTACAATATTTTTATTTGATCGATTATATAGAAAGTATTGAAATAATTCCGTTCCTTGACTTTTAAAACTCATTGGAGGTTAGCCTTGGCTCTCGAATCAATCCCCGATATAAATAATCAAGATGAAGCCATTCAAAACGTCCAAAAGGCCACGGAGGTGTTGCAAAAACGCAAAGAAATTTTACTAGATCAATTAACTGCACATCAGGAAAGAACAGGAAAAGGTAAACAAGTAGCTACCGCGGAAGATCCCACCATATCTATTGAAAAAGAAATTAAGGATATTGATGAACTTCTGGTGGAAATGGAAACCAAGGTAAATAATTATTCAAATAATATAATTAATATTATATAATTAATATTATATAATTAATAATATTATATAATTAATATTATATAATTAATGTTATATAATTAATGTTATATAATTAATATTATATAATTAATGTTATATAATTTATTTACATTTTTGTTTGTATTCGTAGATTGAAGATATTAAGACATCAAAACTTAATCAAGAACAAAAAGAACCTAAATCTAGTGAATTGGCATTAAAAGAATACGTAAAATTATTATCAACATCAAATTTGTCGGAATTAACATCAGAGGAAGCCAATATCTCATTATCATCCGTGGTGAATCGAGTTAACGACGTGACTTCATTGATTAAAAGAAAATCCGCATCCAATAATAGTCCAAACGAAAACAATTTATCAGATGAAATTTCAATACAAGAAATACAAGAAAGGAAACGCAAAGCTGAAAATGAATCAAATGAATCAATTGACAATAATGGCAATAATGACAATAATGACAATGAAAATGAAACGAATGAGGATAATGTAAGTAAGAAAGTCAAGCAGACAATCTGATTCAACTTATTCAACTTTATTAGAAGAATCTATTTTCGTTTTATACTTTTTGCTATTTAGTTGCTCTTTTTCTACGTTCAAACTTTTAGGAATAAAAGAATATATTCAATTTTTATTCATTCAAAAATATTTTATTAAATAACTCATTATTTTATAATAAAGAGTGATCTCAAACAAGTTTTATGGAAAATTTTTCTCATGCGTTAAAAATGGCACAGAGGATTTTCCGACAACTTTATTTAATTAATTAAAGTTGATTTAATTTATTTATTCTTTGACAGAATATTATCTTTGACAGAATTTTATCTTTGACATGATATTTGTAATATATAATATCTAGAAAAGCATTTCTTGTTCCGGGTATTAATATTTTATATTAAAAGAATCTCAACCGTGAGACTTTGTTTCTATTTAATATATTGTATTCAATAATAAAATGGAAAAGGATCATTACTCATTATTTCTTGCTTTTTTTTATTAGAAACATTGCATTAGGTAATTCACACTTCATATAATAATATATAATGTCTAAATGTGAAAAAATCAAAACTTGAAATTTGTTTTTAAATGACAATTTCTCGAATTCCATCTTTATCTACGACTTTAATTTTAAAATCGGGAAGATTTAAGATTAACCTATGTTTGATTTCATCTATGCACTTCTTAATTAGAATTTTTGCTTCTTCAAGTGTAAGATCTGGGTGATGATGCTTATCCAAGAATGATACAGTATAATAAGATCCATATCCGTGCGCAACGTGAGGTGCTTCAATGGAAGAACCAAGATAATCAATCCAGTATAAGTGAGGTGTCGTTTTTGTTATATCGTATCCGGCGATAAGGAGATTAACCATATAAGGTTTCTAATAATAATTAAAATATCGATAAAAGTTATTTAAATTATGTCAATTATGTCCAAAAAGTAAAGTAAATGAAAAATGTAGATTATTTGTAAAATGAATATTTCTTTGCAATATATATGAACACGTATTAATAAATGATTTCTATTTTTATTATGCAAATAGAAATATGCACAAAATAGTAGAGAGTCAAATTAATTCATGAGTAAGGGCTCACCCGGCTTCTCAAACTTTGCGCCAATTCTCTTCTTGTGAAAGTGGCTGCTGCCTTAGGATTCAATTCAATTCCATTTTTAATTCCATAAAATCTAACATTTCTTTGAATATACTCTGCAAAATTGACTGCATCTCCTGCTTCTCCAGAATATAACATGATAATGTGCTTGTTAAGATCTCTGGATTTATCCTCATCAGTCTTAAAAATGTTAACTGAACTTGTCGCCGTAGCATCTGCGGCTACAAGTACAAAATCTTTTCCAACTATTCCAATGAGACACTCCATTCCTTTCGATAACTCTCACTCTTTGTGATATACTTATATATATATATTATTTATTCACATTTGATTGGCTGAATTTTATTAATGCAAAATCTAAAAATCACCATTATTCCAAAAAGGCTTTTTTTGAATTTTGATATGCTATTATCAAGGTACCTCTTTGTCAATAAACTTTTAAGATACTTTCAGTTTACTTATTAATAATTCTCTTTAATAATATATATGTTGCATATACAACAATATATAATATGCACTTAAATATCTTATATATTTAATTTAATAACAATTTTATTCATTAGTTTAATATTTTTTAATTTAAATAACTGTTTACAAAGTAAATATTTCTAATTTAATTGTAATTTGAAAAAAATAAAATATAACTATTTACTAAAAAACTTGTATTTAATTATTAATAATTATTTTAAGTTACTATTAATTCTTTATTTATTTAATACATAAACTAAAATTTATTTAATACATAAACTAAAATTTATGTAGAAATTTATAAATATATTATCTAATATTAATTAACATTAGTATATACAGATATCATAATATAATTATGTTATGGCATCTTAGTTTAAGTTATATATGTGTCAGGTAAGGATGGTAAGTTCAATTGATATTAAAGTTGACTCAATTATTGCGTCTTTGGCTAATTAATTTTTTTTGGCTAAATTCTAGTTTAAAGACTAAATTCCGGTGCAAAGGTTAAATTCCAATACAAAAGCTAAATTCTGATGCAAAGGCTAAATTATAGTGCAAAGGCTAAATTCTGGTGCAAAGGTTAAATTCTAGTGCAATGGCTAAATTCTGGTGTAATGGTTAAATTCTAGGCAATGGTTAAATTTTGGTGTAAAAGCTAAATTTTAGTGTAAAGATTAAATTCTGATATAAAGACTAAATTTTGGTTTAAAGGCTAAATTTTGACACAAAGGCTAAATTTCAATGCAAAGGTTAAATTCTAGTGTAAAGGTTAAATTTCGGTACAAAAGTTAAAGGCTAAATTATAATATAAAAACTAAATTTTAGCTAAATTTTGGCTAAATTTTGACTAAATTTTAAAAATTTACGTGGAAATTTTTTCACAAATGTGAAACTTTAAACGTGAATATCTTCGCGAATATTGATGTTACAGAAATGAAACACATATCATCTTGTAGCTAAGAACCAGATCTTTCGATCTGTCATAGAAATATCTTAGTAAAAAATCGCTCTCTGTCTTATAAATAGTGATCAAAGTCAAAAAAATTGATTTTTTTAGGCGTAAATTTCTGTAGGTCCCGTAAATTTTCTGTAAATTTACGCCCCGAAAAGTTTCCTAATGTTATTGACATAAAAAATAAATTCATCATGGATAATCGAAACAACATTAGATAGAATTGTTAGTAAAATAATTTTCTCTATATTTTCTTCATTGTATGTTGTAATTTGAGACCTCAGATTGTTCATTTGCTCCAAAAATCATTTTCGATAAATTACTATATCATCTTGTTTATGGTTATTAAAATAAATATTTTTTGAATAATTTTTGTAGTCCCGACTATACATGTCATCAAAATTATTGAATTAAGTCAGACGCAATTAAAATTGAAAAAAATGGGAGTTGAGTTAAGGCAAAATTTTGATTTTATTAGTAATTGACGCAATTAATTAAGTCAGATATAATTAAAAATTGAAATTTTAAGAGTTGAGTCAAGTATACATGTCGTCAAAACTATTGAATTGAGTCAGACACAATTAAAATTGAGAAAAATTGGAGTTGAGTCAAAACAAATTTTGATTTTTACTAGTAGTTGACACAATTAATTAAATCAGACACAATTAAAAATTGAAATTTTAAGAGTTGAGTCAAGGCCAAATTAGTTTTGACGACATGTATAGAGTCAAGGCTATACATGTTCCCAAAATTGATTTTGGATTTTTGAGGTATTTCAACTTTTTGAGATTTATGCAGAATCTATTCTATATATGGAAGTAAAAAAAATATCCAGTTATGTGTATCTTAAATCAAAGAATAAATCTAGGTGGTCAAAAAATTTCGGGTTTTAAGTAAAATAATTTCGTCTTCTATGAAAAACTATTTTGACTTTTTTTTCCGCAATTGTAATTTCGGAACTATACATGTTCCCAAAATTGATTTTGGATTTTTAAGATATTTCGACTTTTTGAGATTTATGCAAAATCTATTCTATATATGGAAGTAAAAAAATATCTAGTTATGTGTACCTTCAATCAAAGAATAAATCTGGGTAGTCAAAAAATTTCGGATTTTAAGTAAAATAATTTCGTCTTCTATGAAAAACTATTTCGACTTTTTTCTCTGAAATTGCAATTTAGGGGCCCCAAAATAATTTTGCGTGCAAGTATATTCGGGACCCCAAAATAATTTTGTGTGCAAGTATAGTCAAGGTTAAATTAGTTTAACGACATGTATAGTCCCGATCAAGATTATGTAACTATTTTCAGGCTGTTACTTTTGAAATTATTTTTTTCCTAAAGTAAAAATTACTTCCTCTTCAACAAACTTTATAAATTGTTGTGAAGTTAAAATAAACTTATTTATACACAAATATTGAAGAATACGTAACTTAAAATCTTTGTAATGCAAAAGTAACTTGATTTTTAAATGATGGTGTTGGCCTATTTATACCTTCAAAGAAAATAGGGGAACGACAACTAAAGCAGGGAAAAACTATATATAAAAGATCACACAGCAGTTATATGTAATGTGCTATAGTTGAAAGGTTTGTAGATAAATACAATTATAAAGGATTTAAATATGTGGTTTTATTCGAAAGAGGCAAGGGTGAGGTTTTAAAGGGGTTATAGAGAACAAATCTCTATCGTCACAAAGACAATTTATAAAGAAACCAATTCTTTAACTATGGGTTTTCAACAAATGAAAAGGGTTATTATTCATCAAGAATAATAATATCAAAGTACATAAATTATAATATTAATGTCACCAAGACTTTATTATCAATTTATTACTTATTGCGAGTCAAATACTGTTTATTAATTGTATAAAACTTTGTATCGAACTTGTATTTAACTGAAGACTGAGGTGAAGGGAAAACCCATCCTTTATATACATTATTAATTTAACTGTAAAGTTAACTTGTAATCTGACTAGTAATTATGCTGGTACCTTGACTAATATCTTAACTGGTACCTTCTCTAGTACTTTAACTGGTACTTTAACTAAAGTATTAACTCGTGTTATAACTAATACTCTAATTTGTACTACAGATTTACAAAAATTTAATAATATACTTATTTAAGAAATAAAAGTTAATTTGTATTACATATTGAGAAATTGATCTACTGTAATACTATATAAAATAATAAATAATAGTAAGTAAATAATAGAAATAGATAAATAATAATAAATTATTAATAAAATATAAGAATAAGAAAATGATAAAAATAAGTCAACAATTCCTCCCAACTTAGTCATAAAGTTCCATTTATGACAAATCCAAAATTCGTTCTAGATTGTTCTCAAATAATTTAGAACTTTGTATATCGGATAATATCTGATCATAATATTATTTTCATGCACGCCTTGTTTCTATTTTTGAACAACAAAGGAAAAATATTATGGCGTAAATCAATTTTGGTTTATCATTCTAATCTATACAAGTTTTGAACCAATTTTGTATATCATGTGTGCATGTATGTTATTGTCACCTTGTGTTTTCCATGTGTTTTGTAGTGTAACTGCATATTTCTTGTTTTGAACTTGTAATTTTCCCCTATTTTTTTCTATTAATTTTACCAGAACCTTCTAATTATTACTATTTTCTTATTAGAATGAATATTTTGCACATGTTTTCTAACATATTTTTATATTTTCCTTATGTTTTCCACGTTTTCTTCTAAAAATACTTTTTAATTTTTTCCTTATTCAAATTTTCAACCAAATATGATTTCCTTGTCTCAATTTTTTTCCCATGAATATTACTTTGAACTTCAAAATTTTCCCATCGAAAAGTTTTTCACACAATTATTTAAGAAGATATTATTTTAGGATTTGTTTTTTCAATTTTTCCATTACGATACTTTATTTCTTTACTTATTTATAAGTCGCACTTACTTAATATTTTCTGGTACTCTCAAGTAATTTATGGAAATANTCATAATATTATTTTCATGCACGCCTTGTTTCTATTTTTGAACAACAAAGGAAAAATATTATGGCGTAAATCAATTTTGGTTTATCATTCTAATCTATACAAGTTTTGAACCAATTTTGTATATCATGTGTGCATGTATGTTATTGTCACCTTGTGTTTTCCATGTGTTTTGTAGTGTAACTGCATATTTCTTGTTTTGAACTTGTAATTTTCCCCTATTTTTTTCTATTAATTTTACCAGAACCTTCTAATTATTACTATTTTCTTATTAGAATGAATATTTTGCACATGTTTTCTAACATATTTTTATATTTTCCTTATGTTTTCCACGTTTTCTTCTAAAAATACTTTTTAATTTTTTCCTTATTCAAATTTTCAACCAAATATGATTTCCTTGTCTCAATTTTTTTCCCATGAATATTACTTTGAACTTCAAAATTTTCCCATCGAAAAGTTTTTCACACAATTATTTAAGAAGATATTATTTTAGGATTTGTTTTTTCAATTTTTCCATTACGATACTTTATTTCTTTACTTATTTATAAGTCGCACTTACTTAATATTTTCTGGTACTCTCAAGTAATTTATGGAAATATTGTTGCCCTTTGCTAAGCTGGTGGTATGGGTTTTAACATGAGTGACCCAGCTTCCCCTAATGAAAGAGATATTAAAAGACTTTGCACTTGGTATTATGTCGTTGAAAGCTCGTCGTGGCCTCTTCTTAAGAGAACGTTCCTGCATATCATTATATGTTCTTGAAGGAAAATATTAACTATAATTTCTTTTAAAATTACTTTAGTTATAATAATGTCTAGAGAAAGTCTTAGACGTCGCAACGCACGAAGATTTCCACAAATTGCTGTAATTAATTACTTTTACTGCTTATTATTATAACTATTATAATTCTATTCACTCATTTGGATCATTTTAATAGAATATTACTCTTCGTCATCGTCGAGGAATTGTTAATCTCCTAAATCAAGAATATACATGTCCTACCATCAATCCTCGGGCCAGTCGGCATTCTGTTCAATCACTAGTTAATCGTATTCGGCATTTAGAACATGCCCTTAATCTCGCACTGTTTCCTAATCGCCCACTTGTCACTGGTCGAAATATGGAATATCGGGCACCTATCGGGTATCTGGTAGGTATGCGATAGGTGCCCGATATTCAACATATCGGGTACCCGATTGACGGTATAGTCGTCCCGAAGTTCGGGCACCTATCGGGTACATATCGGGTATCTATCGGGTATCTATCGGGCACCGATATTTTGTCCTTTTTTTCAAATTATTTATTTTTTATCGGGCACCTATCATCCATATATCGGGTATAGTATATTATTGTATATCAGGCACAGTATATCTCTGTATATTGGGCACCTATCATCCATATATCGGGTATAGTATGTTGCTGTATATCGGGCACAGTATATCTCTATATATCGGAAGCTTTTTTTCTTCGATCGGGTACCTATCGGTGCCTTTTATTTTATATATATATATTTTTCACTTTCTTATTTCCGAAATAATCACATTTTTTAGTTTATTATAAAAAAATAATAAATGAAATACATTATTTATTAATAAAAAATATAAAATGAAATATATTTTAATTATACTATATAAAATGTTCATATTTATTAATAAAAAATATAAATGAAATATATTATATATACTATATAAAACGTTATCAATTATACTATATAAAATGTTCATATTTAAATCTATCTAATTATTTTTTTTTATTTTTTTTAGATTTTTTATTTTTTTTTTCTTTTTCCTTTCCTTTCCCTTTTCTTTTTCTTTTTCTACTACTTGTTCCTACTTCCTCATTATTATCATTATCTTCTTCTTTATTATTATCATTATCTTCGTCCGGATCATAAATTGGGATATCTCTGTTAACCCAATTCAAGTGTTCAAGCGCCTCCCTACTCAGTGTCCAAATTGGAGCACCTTTCGGAATTTCGGCCTCTGTTTTGTTTTGTTTATGGCGTTCGGATCTGATTCTAGTCTTTTGTGCTTTTTGTGTATTTGCTGGTCTACTCACAATATCAATCACTGGATCGATTCTTTTGTGCAATAATTTTTTTAACTATAAAATATAATTTATTAATATCATACTCGATAGGTATAAAAATATATTAATTACTGTTGATCTACTTACCGATTCAGATCTCCACCATTTATCCTTAATATAAATCGATGTTGTTTTTTGTCTCGTTGAGGTAATAGAAATAGCTGCTGTAGTACCTCTACTTTTATTACTGCTATTACTATTACTATTACTATTATTATTATCATCATCGTAATTATTATTACGATTATTATCATTATCGTTATTATTATCGTTATTACGATTATTATCATCATCGTTATTACGATTATCATTATCGCGATTATTACTATTATAATCATCGTTATTATTATTATTATTATTATTATCGTTATTATTATTATTGTTATTATTATTATCGTTATTATTATCGTTATTAT
>PQFF01000157.1:161924-243703 GCA_003547095.1 Diversispora epigaea
GATACTGCCTGTGAGAAACTTTGAGGAGTTTCGTTAAATCGGCGTCTGTGTCGAGGAGTGGTTCCAAATGTTCCAACAGTTGCGGAGGGGGAAGTTGTTGTTGAACTACTTGCAGGTAACCTAACGGTAACTGGATTCTGATTTTCTCTTTGAATTTGTCGCTCAAGTCGACGTTGTTGATATTGTTGTCTTCTTTGTTCTCTTTCTTCCGGTGTTAACCGTTGAACAGTTCGCCTTGTTGAGTCTCGAGATGTCGACTCCAAAGTGTTAACTTAGGAATTTAATTATTCTTTGGCTTAGACCTAGTCGGTATGTTGAAGACAGTTCTTCCGTTATCAACAAGAATATTATCACGAATCCACACGTGATGTTTAATCAAATCGAGATGATCCTTTACTCGATTAAGGTCCTTTAAAGTATAGGTTACTTCGTAGTTAGGATCCTTCTCTTCTCGGGATAGTTCTCTTTCAACAATTTCAGAGAGAGCTTCGTTCTTTTGTTTGATTGCTTCGTCTACACAATCGTTGCGTCTTTTGGCAATAACCATTAACAGTATAATTTCTTTTTGCGTTTCCGCTAGAAGGCACCAAATTGTTACCGACGGAGGTTTATCCTTCTTAATAAACACGTGGGATGAACAGGAACTCTTGAAATAATATTAAAGATATTTTTCAAGGAAACTATTAGTCAAAATAGATACCACTACTACTAACAGGTAGGTTCTAGAAGTTAAATAACTACTGTTAATAAGTGTATTGATTAGTGTTAACTACTAATATCACGAGACGGCGCTCCAAATGATAAAGTAGGCAGTTCAATACAAGGGTTTGGTTATTATTAATAAAACAATAATACTGATAATTTCAAGGTAATAATAACCTTTATTAATGGTAATTGCAAATACAAAAGAAACTAATTTTACAAATAAATTAGTTACAAAAGGCTTCCTAATTAAAGGATAGAATCCTCAACTAACGAATTCTAAATCTGACTAAAAACTGACTGCCTTTGCCTCAGGCCAAAATCCATCTTTTATATAACTAATTTTTGGGTTCTTTGGGTCCTTTAGGTCCTTTGGGTCCTTTGGGTCCTTTAGATCCTTTAGGTCCTTTGGGTCCTCGTAATACATGATCTACATATTAATTTACTACTATCTATGGTAAATCTATTACAGGACACAGTTACACTACACAACTACATATTTGTAAATCAATTTGTCTTTCGTATTACAGATAAGAAATATAAATAGATAAATAAATAAATACTAACTAAATATAAATAAATATAATAACAAAATAATAAATAATATAAGCCAATAATATATAATAATAATTAAGATATATCCACTACAATATTACTACGGTAACANTGGATCAACTCGGAGGGATGTATGGTTATGTAAGTTGTCTTCCAAGTAATCAAGTACAGCGTTTGCCATTTCGTCTTTGGTATCAGTGTCACTACTGTCGCTACTATCAGAGGCGGTTAAGTGAGCTTCTGCTAGTTGTTGATTAATGAGATTAAAATCTAATGGTTGTAATGGTTGATAGAAAGTTCGGATGTTTTGGAGTTGGTCCCAATTGTTTGGAAGGGTAATTACACGTGGTGTGCCTTGTTCTGGTGATCGCCTAGGTGATACTGCCTGTGAGAAACTTTGAGGAGTTTCGTTAAATCGGCGTCTGTGTCGAGGAGTGGTTCCAAATGTTCCAACAGTTGCGGAGGGGGAAGTTGTTGTTGAACTACTTGCAGGTAACCTAACGGTAACTGGATTCTGATTTTCTCTTTGAATTTGTCGCTCAAGTCGACGTTGTTGATATTGTTGTCTTCTTTGTTCTCTTTCTTCCGGTGTTAACCGTTGAACAGTTCGCCTTGTTGAGTCTCGAGATGTCGACTCCAAAGTGTTAACTTAGGAATTTAATTATTCTTTGGCTTAGACCTAGTCGGTATGTTGAAGACAGTTCTTCCGTTATCAACAAGAATATTATCACGAATCCACACGTGATGTTTAATCAAATCGAGATGATCCTTTACTCGATTAAGGTCCTTTAAAGTATAGGTTACTTCGTAGTTAGGATCCTTCTCTTCTCGGGATAGTTCTCTTTCAACAATTTCAGAGAGAGCTTCGTTCTTTTGTTTGATTGCTTCGTCTACACAATCGTTGCGTCTTTTGGCAATAACCATTAACAGTATAATTTCTTTTTGCGTTTCCGCTAGAAGGCACCAAATTGTTACCGACGGAGGTTTATCCTTCTTAATAAACACGTGGGATGAACAGGAACTCTTGAAATAATATTAAAGATATTTTTCAAGGAAACTATTAGTCAAAATAGATACCACTACTACTAACAGGTAGGTTCTAGAAGTTAAATAACTACTGTTAATAAGTGTATTGATTAGTGTTAACTACTAATATCACGAGACGGCGCTCCAAATGATAAAGTAGGCAGTTCAATACAAGGGTTTGGTTATTATTAATAAAACAATAATACTGATAATTTCAAGGTAATAATAACCTTTATTAATGGTAATTGCAAATACAAAAGAAACTAATTTTACAAATAAATTAGTTACAAAAGGCTTCCTAATTAAAGGATAGAATCCTCAACTAACGAATTCTAAATCTGACTAAAAACTGACTGCCTTTGCCTCAGGCCAAAATCCATCNAGGTTTATCCTTCTTAATAAACACGTGGGATGAACAGGAACTCTTGAAATAATATTAAAGATATTTTTCAAGGAAACTATTAGTCAAAATAGATACCACTACTACTAACAGGTAGGTTCTAGAAGTTAAATAACTACTGTTAATAAGTGTATTGATTAGTGTTAACTACTAATATCACGAGACGGCGCTCCAAATGATAAAGTAGGCAGTTCAATACAAGGGTTTGGTTATTATTAATAAAACAATAATACTGATAATTTCAAGGTAATAATAACCTTTATTAATGGTAATTGCAAATACAAAAGAAACTAATTTTACAAATAAATTAGTTACAAAAGGCTTCCTAATTAAAGGATAGAATCCTCAACTAACGAATTCTAAATCTGACTAAAAACTGACTGCCTTTGCCTCAGGCCAAAATCCATCTTTTATATAACTAATTTTTGGGTTCTTTGGGTCCTTTAGGTCCTTTGGGTCCTTTGGGTCCTTTAGATCCTTTAGGTCCTTTGGGTCCTCGTAATACATGATCTACATATTAATTTACTACTATCTATGGTAAATCTATTACAGGACACAGTTACACTACACAACTACATATTTGTAAATCAATTTGTCTTTCGTATTACAGATAAGAAATATAAATAGATAAATAAATAAATACTAACTAAATATAAATAAATATAATAACAAAATAATAAATAATATAAGCCAATAATATATAATAATGATTAAGATATATCCACTACAATATTACTACGGTAACACCGTCTATTACATCACTTACGTAATGTTGAATTGAAACCATTGTTGAGTTTTCTTGCGGAGTTTTGTATACTCGTCCTAATAGTACGTTTTTAGCCGATTTGACTGATACAATTTGATGTCTTTCTACGTTTTTGGGGTCAATTTTATTAATTCTATTAAAGGGATTAACCGTTATTGTGTTTTGTATTTCATCCCACCTATTTTGTATACTTTCACTCAATTCTCGGAACCATTTTGGTATAATGCTTGATGGTTTAATTTGATCTATACGCATCCACTCGAGAATTTTAGTCATATTCGCATTTAGTAATTGCTCTACAAATAATACTTTGTGCTTACGGCAAGCTATTCGATTGTCACTATACCAACGTCATGATTTCATAAATTGTTCAATAGTGATATTACCACCTTTGGGACAAATTGGAAATTCGTTAAATTTAGTCATCTCAAAAGTTATTTCATTCTTGTTTAGCATCTCTATTATTTTCCCATTTAATCCGGGTTTTTTGATTTCTTTCCATATGTCAGCGTGCAGTATCCATAGCTGTTCCCCTGACCAAATTTTATTCTGCAAGTCCTGTAGTCGTATTTTCATTGTAATACCACAATTATTATTCATGTTTAATCGATTCATTAATTCGGTAGCGTGTATTTGTATATGTCTATCCTCTATGTTGAACAATCTATATCCCCAATGTGAATATAATATGCTGTCGGGTAAAGAAGACGCAAAACCCACGACGTTTTTAAAGCATCCTTTTATTTGGATATCCATTTCTTTTATTACCGATTCACTTAACACCATGTCTGTCATTAAGTATTCTATCTGTGGAAAGATCACGTGATTCACAATATACCTTAGCTGTTTATCTGTTAGTTGTTTTCTTCTTAATATATTCGTAGATTTAACCACCTTTTCAATCAATCGTTTCTTTTGTTCAATTTTTTTTCCATCTGCCGAAATCCAAACTCCAAGGTACCTTACTGAAGACTTCTGATCGTGAGGCATTAATTTTGATTCCACGAAATCTAAGGCATTATCTTTCCTAGTGTTTTCTGAGTTTAAGACCAACAAGTCCGATTTTGACGCATTTACAGTGATTAGAGTGAGATCGAAGAAAGATTCTACAACTTTGATTACCTTCTGCATTTGTTCTTTAGATTCAGTTATCCATACTGTGTCATCCATGTAGGCTAACGATGATATATGGCTTTCCAAAGCGCCAGTTGTCTTTTTTGCCAAATTTTCATCCCATACGGTAGCCATTTTGTATCCCATTCCCAACCTTTCAATTTCACATAATAATGGATCATAGAATATATACCATAACAACGGTGAAATACTATCCCCTTGGTCCACCCCTCTTTCTACTTTATATGATTCTGTATTACCATATTCTGTAATTCCTTGTGCCGTTCTGTGTGTCATAATATCGTTTAATACACTTATTATTTTAGAAGGGATTTTAAGCCGTTCCATAGATTTAATTAACATACTAGTATCCACCGAGTCGAAAGCTCTTTTGATATCTTGGAATAGAAGCCATACTTCTTTATTTTTTTCCCTAGCGTCTTCCATAAGATTGTTTAAAATATGTATGGGATATGTCGTTCTTCCCCCCGGAAGACCTGCCCAATTGTTTTCTGATAAAATATTGTTATCTGATAACACTTTTGATAATCTATTATTTAATATTTTGGTAAATATCTTCCTTATTGTTTCCATCAATGTAATAGGTCTAGTTATCTCCAAATTGCCTTCCCAATCCTTTGGTTTTGGGATGAGCACTATATCACTGTTAGTCTATTCTAATGGGACGTCACCTGATTCTATTATTTCGTTAAAAATTTTTGCCATACTTTCCAAGCCACTGTTAGGCATGTGTTTATAGATTTCATAAGGTATAAGAGAGGGTCCGGGCGCTTTCGCGTTTTTAAAACCGGCCAAAGTCTCTGCAACTTCTTGTACCGTTATCTGTTCTATCACAGGATCATATATTGTCGACGATATATTTTCTTTTGGGGTATATTGTTTGAGCCAACGGGTTGTCAATATGAGATTTCTATCTCTAGGGTCTGACATCCATTTGTACAAGTGCGCTTGTACCTCCTTTTTAATCAGGTCCGGCGTCGTGATTACTTGTATGGTATCGTCCTCTTTTATCGTAATTATTTTATCTAATACGATTCTCCGTTGTTCTCGCTCAAGTGCCGAAGAAATCATCTTTATTGGAGAGATTTCCAAGTGCGATTGGCGTCTTTCGATATAGAACTGTATTCGTTTATTTTTTTTATTAGTTAGATCATTTTTGATTAATGTTTTTATAGTTGTCCATAATTTCCTCACTTCTTTGATCCATTCTTTACATTCATCCTCGTCGTTAGGGAATGGATTAATTAATTTGTCTTTTTTCTCATTGATTTCTTTAATAGTTTGTTCTAGTTTGATTTGTACTTCTCGCGCTAGGAGCCCTTTGGCTATTTTCAACTTTCCGATACGATGGATTTGTGATAATGCTTTTAGTAACCAAAAGTCTTTATGCTTATTTTTTAATATGTTTACTCTATTTTTTGGTTCCTTAGATTTAGGGAATGTTATATTACCGGCATTGATGATCGCTGATTTTAGTTTTCCCCATTCCTTTTCTACTACACTTCTCCTGTCCAATGAATCCATTTCTAATACCAATTCGATGTCTAATAATTTTCCAAACTTTTCCCAATGTTCATCGCGTACATCTTTCAAATTCCACAGACCTTTTCTCTTCTTCCTCATATTAGTAATAGCTCTATATTGTTTGTTGTCCCACCATTGATCAGCATCAACTTGTATTAGCACCATACGATGATCCGATTGAGATGAGACATCCGTGTCGATCACCTGATAATCGATTATTTTGTTTATATATACCGGGTGTATCCAAACTTGATCGATTCTACTAGCGCATCTCAAACTGTTTTCTCTATATTCGTAAAATGTATATTGTTCCCCTTCTTCTTTAACGAATTGTTGACCATCTTCATATCCCATTTCTATTAAGGTTTTTAGTATAGAGTTTTCTGGCGTTGAAATTCTTCCCCGCGACCATCGATCCTTCCTCGGGTTGGGGACTGCATTCCAATCTCCCAAAGCGAAAGAAATCATATTTTTGCTAATAGCCTCGCTGGTTTTGTTACTGATCCATTGATTTAGTTCTTTAATCTCTTGTTTGTGCTTAGTCATTTTTGTCGGAGCGTATACTGCTATTAATTGTACCGTGAATTTCCCTTTAAACGATAAATATATGCAAATTGCTCGCGATTTATGTCTATCTATTTTGTATACGTGTTTCGCGATTTCTTGTGAGATCATGATCCCTACCCCGGTTCCTTGTGTGTATTTATTATTACTGGCCCACCATGTATGGTATCGTTTGTCTTCATTATTTTTGTATTGTGTTTGGTCTCGAAATATTGTCCATTCTAATCGTTTTTGAGTTTTGGTTTCTGTGAGTACCACAATATCTATGCATTCTTCTATACAGTATCGCCACCACAATTCTTGTTTAATCAGGTCATTTATTCCTTTGATATTTTGAGTGGCGATTTTTCAAGTTTTCCTTCTTCTATTCTGTTTCTTAATTATAGAGCCTCTATTATAATTACTATCTAGTTGGCTATCTATAGTATCTAAATTATTTATCGACTCAGGGTTATTTGTAATAGAGTTTATTGGATCAATATTTGAACTATTAAACGTTACTGAATTTAAACTATTTATGTTAACTAGATTACTATCTATAGATTGATTGTCCTCGTTATTATTCGAACTATTTATATTTTTTGTATTATTAATATTATACTCTGTCATAATTTCATTATTAATTGTTTTTTATTCTTTGATTATTGCGTCCATGCGCTTTGTCCTTGTATTCCCATGTTATTGAATGAAGTGTTTGGAAGTTGTGAGATCATGTTCTCCATTTCCGACATCCGACCTCCTAACTGGCTTACCATCTCCACCAATTTATTCATAGTAGATTTCGTTGGCTCTTCCGTTTCCGGTTGATTTGTATTTACCTCGCTATATGCCATTTCGTCGTCTTCTTCGTCAAAATTTTGTTCTATTGACTTGTTTATAGTAACGTTTTTGTTTTTACTTATTCCCTTTTCGATATTACTACTTTTAATTATGTTGTTCGTATTATTGCCCAGATTATTAACAATAAATTCCTCCAACTGTTGTAGTCGTTCGGTTAAGTTTTCTAGAACACTCTCAATGCGAGATAACCTATCAGGTTCGTCCTTATTGAGATTGTTCCGGTTCATATTTGGATTATTGCTGTTAATTACTTTATTTCTTTTTGCAGATTCTTTTGTCACTTCAGCGAACGTTGTCCCTTCGACGGAACGTTTCAAATTATTATATAAGGCCTGATTATACTTTTTATATATATTTCCGAATTTTTCATACTGATCTATCTTTTTCTCTTTGTATTGCAAGTCTTGTTGTGTTCTAGGACAATCTTTAGCTAAGTGTTCCGTGGAGTGGCATCGGTGGCACGTTTTAGTTGTAATATCGACAATGGTAATGTCGTAACCCGTAACCCTCCATACCAGTCCGATTGCTTTTTGTTGGTGCTCTTCACTAACAAAAGTTATAATAGCCTCCCCTCTTAATACATAGTTTCTAGTGCGCGGCATGTAGCAAGTCACTGCTTCATGTTTCTTAAGATTAGTGAAAATTTCTCTTTCAGTGATACCAGGTGGTAAATTTATTACCCGTGCTGCATATTTACCCCGTGACATGAGATCTTCGATAGATTCTTTCATTCCTGTCACACGTAAACAATCATCTCCAATGATAATGCACCATTGTGAAAAAACTTTTTTCGCATCTTCTTCTTTTTCAAAAATTACAATAGCCGATTGCCACATTAAGGCCGGTCTCAATGTTAATCTCTCCACTTTTCCGAATTTAAGTTCTAGATCTACTTTTAGTTGTTGGTATTTCATATAATGTGGAATGTTCCACAACTTTACTCCCCTTTTTTCTTCTTTTTCAGGATTTATTCTGAAGGTTTGCGCCCTATGCATGTAAGTAGGCGTATCTTCATTTACGCCTACATTTATTTTCTGCGCGGCTTGCATTTGTTCTTTGTTAGTGAAAAATGCACAAATTATTTTTTCTTTATTGAATAGTTGATTGGTAACCAGGGTAACTTGGGCTTTGTTGAAAAAGGATTTTTTAACATGACTTAGTTTATCCCCAACAGTTTTTCCGGCAACTTTTACTGCGTGAGTCCAAATTTTATACTTCGTTGCTTCAAGTTCTTTTCTCCATTGCGCTTGGTTGCTATCTTCAGTATCATAAGATGCAATAGACTCTTTGTCATCTTCAATAAGAATTGGATTTAATTGTTTCTTCTTTTGTTTAGAATTGTTGACTGTGGTCCAGGTGCTGTCTTCAAGATTTCCTCCGAGTATGTTTCCTTCACCGGATACATTAGTGGTATCTTTAATTTCGATATCTTCTTCGATTATGTTTTCTTCCAATCTTTCTTTTCCTTTACTGGTGCCGGGGGTTGCTTCGATAATTACTTGAGGAATGTTTTCAAATTCCATATTTTCTGTAGTCTGAGTAGTATCGTTAATTGTAGTTACATTTTTCTTTAGTTGTACCTTTTTCGAATTATCTCTTCTTTAGATGGGTTGTTCTTTTGTCTTTCGTTTGATAATTTAATACGTTGAGCATGGTCAGTACTCTTTGCTTTAGACCTAGTGTTAGAGCTAACGCTCTCGCTCATGTTTGGTTATTACGAACAAATAAAAATAAAAAACTTTTTCTGAAATTTTACTGCGTATTTTTATCAATAAAATGTTAAGCGGAAAGAGTTTTTTTTTTTTTTTATTAATTATAAAAATTATGGTTTTTAAACGACCAGTGAGGCCTCATCTTTATTCAGTTATTTATAATATACATTACAATTCAGTAACTTAAACTACAAATACAAATAGAATAAAAACTGACTATAAAATTTCTTTTAACCGTCTAACCTGCCACCGTAATAGAGAATCCTGAAACTCTCTTTATTCAGGAGGTTACAGCCCCGCTGAAGTCAATTTTACAAAAAATAGTTTTAAAAAATTCCGAACCATAATTATATATATTATTAATTGTTCTACCTATTAATGTTTCTTTAAACAGATCGAGACTGTTTTTAATATCTATATATTCTGAAGGTTTAATATTATTACTTACTCCCTTACTCTTTTTCATTTTCTTAGTTATCCCATTTATTTCCTCCCATTCATGAACTTGTTTACAACGTTTTACCCATACTGAGAATAAATATTCTCTGCTTTGTTTATACCACTCACTTATTATCCTTTTTCTAGTTTCTAATTCTTTAATATNTTGCTTTAGACCTAGTGTTAGAGCTAACGCTCTCGCTCATGTTTGGTTATTACGAACAAATAAAAATAAAAAACTTTTTCTGAAATTTTACTGCGTATTTTTATCAATAAAATGTTAAGCGGAAAGAGTTTTTTTTTTTTTTTATTAATTATAAAAATTATGGTTTTTAAACGACCAGTGAGGCCTCATCTTTATTCAGTTATTTATAATATACATTACAATTCAGTAACTTAAACTACAAATACAAATAGAATAAAAACTGACTATAAAATTTCTTTTAACCGTCTAACCTGCCACCGTAATAGAGAATCCTGAAACTCTCTTTATTCAGGAGGTTACAGCCCCGCTGAAGTCAATTTTACAAAAAATAGTTTTAAAAAATTCCGAACCATAATTATATATATTATTAATTGTTCTACCTATTAATGTTTCTTTAAACAGATCGAGACTGTTTTTAATATCTATATATTCTGAAGGTTTAATATTATTACTTACTCCCTTACTCTTTTTCATTTTCTTAGTTATCCCATTTATTTCCTCCCATTCATGAACTTGTTTACAACGTTTTACCCATACTGAGAATAAATATTCTCTGCTTTGTTTATACCACTCACTTATTATCCTTTTTCTAGTTTCTAATTCTTTAATATTTTTACTTAGTAAGGTCTTGAGTTCCATCGTGAATAATCCTCGGACACAATCTAACAAGCTAAATTCAGTTTCTTCTATTGTACCATTAACTTGCCTAACCATGTCTATATCAAAGTATTTGGCCGTATTGATTTCATTATTCAGTTTGTTAAGCGTAGTATCTCCTTGGTGTTTTGCCACTGCTGCTAGGATTAGACTTTTGAGCTTAGCCTGCGTTTTTATTGCCTCTTCCTTACAAAAGAAAACGTGTATAGAGTCTTCTTTCATTAGCTTACATAGTACACATCTATTGTCCTTGTATACATTCGATTTCCTTACGTGTAGATTGTTGATAACTGGTAGTTCGTCATTGAGTACTTTCATATTGAACGACCTATACTTTTGATCTTCTTTATTAGTAAAGTTTGACACTATTTTTGTACCATGCATCATAGACCAGGTAGTTTGCCAGTCAGTATTGTCTGATATATTTTCGTTCATCCATTTATATGTCCTGTATTGCAAACGCCATTGCGTTATCCATTTAACTTCCGCCCTCTTTTTTACAAATTCCTTAATCGAGGTGTCTATATAGCTATTTTGCCATTTAAATGAAGCTTGTCTTCCTCTTATTTGAGTTATGTCTATCTGACAGGGTGTTTCGCAACGTGTCCCTTTATTAGCAAGTTTATTTGCTCGTTCATTTAGACTGACTCCACTGTGTGCTTCGACCTTGATTAACTCTATGTTTAGTCTCTTTTCTCGAATAATTNAGAGTCTTCTTTCATTAGCTTACATAGTACACATCTATTGTCCTTGTATACATTCGATTTCCTTACGTGTAGATTGTTGATAACTGGTAGTTCGTCATTGAGTACTTTCATATTGAACGACCTATACTTTTGATCTTCTTTATTAGTAAAGTTTGACACTATTTTTGTACCATGCATCATAGACCAGGTAGTTTGCCAGTCAGTATTGTCTGATATATTTTCGTTCATCCATTTATATGTCCTGTATTGCAAACGCCATTGCGTTATCCATTTAACTTCCGCCCTCTTTTTTACAAATTCCTTAATCGAGGTGTCTATATAGCTATTTTGCCATTTAAATGAAGCTTGTCTTCCTCTTATTTGAGTTATGTCTATCTGACAGGGTGTTTCGCAACGTGTCCCTTTATTAGCAAGTTTATCTGCTCGTTCATTTAGACTGACTCCACTGTGTGCTTCGACCTTGATTAACTCTATGTTTAGTCTCTTTTCTCGAATAATTTCTATTATGGCTTGGAGTATCAATGGAGACTTGTAATGGCTCCAGGATTTGCCTTTTTTATTTTCGAGAAATCCTCTTAATGCCCAAATTGCCGCAGAACTATCTGTATATATTCTGACTTTGGCTTGCTTAGGAGTTACGTACATTGCTACCAGTATTGCCCATAATTCCGCTCTAGTGGACGAGGGCGGGCCTTCTACTCTTCCATATAGGTCAATTAACCCACTTGTTTCTGTAGTGTCGAAAGTTATACCAAAGCCCATAACTTTCCTAATACGGGTTGTGTTTTCAAGTTGATTGGTATTAAGTATGTTTCGTGTTTTGAGCGACCCATCTGTATAGACTTTTACGTCCGTTTCTTCATTTAAACTTATTTGTGCATTGTGTATCTTGGCCGTTAATTCTGGTGAAAAGTTAATTAAATTTTGCCAGTATGGTTCAATATCTTCACTTGCTAATCTTTCTGTTCCCACCACCTGCCGGACTGTTTCATTCATAAATGTTTCCATCGAAAATGGGGACAAAAGTAATCTGTTTCTTTCACGTTTATCATTTTTGTTACTTAATGACAGTCGAGATTTCCGTTTTGGAAGAGAAAATATCGTTTCAATATCGGTATCAATTATACATCCCTTGGATAGTTGATTCGGATCTTTGTCCGTGAGTCTTGTTGCCCTTTGTACATTTAGCTCGCATCCAGTACATGGAGCTATTGGGGATCCCTCTATATCATCCATTACATCACTTACATAGTGTTGAATAGGAACCATTGTTGANTGCTCGTTCATTTAGACTGACTCCACTGTGTGCTTCGACCTTGATTAACTCTATGTTTAGTCTCTTTTCTCGAATAATTTCTATTATGGCTTGGAGTATCAATGGAGACTTGTAATGGCTCCAGGATTTGCCTTTTTTATTTTCGAGAAATCCTCTTAATGCCCAAATTGCCGCAGAACTATCTGTATATATTCTGACTTTGGCTTGCTTAGGAGTTACGTACATTGCTACCAGTATTGCCCATAATTCCGCTCTAGTGGACGAGGGCGGGCCTTCTACTCTTCCATATAGGTCAATTAACCCACTTGTTTCTGTAGTGTCGAAAGTTATACCAAAGCCCATAACTTTCCTAATACGGGTTGTGTTTTCAAGTTGATTGGTATTAAGTATGTTTCGTGTTTTGAGCGACCCATCTGTATAGACTTTTACGTCCGTTTCTTCATTTAAACTTATTTGTGCATTGTGTATCTTGGCCGTTAATTCTGGTGAAAAGTTAATTAAATTTTGCCAGTATGGTTCAATATCTTCACTTGCTAATCTTTCTGTTCCCACCACCTGCCGGACTGTTTCATTCATAAATGTTTCCATCGAAAATGGGGACAAAAGTAATCTGTTTCTTTCACGTTTATCATTTTTGTTACTTAATGACAGTCGAGATTTCCGTTTTGGAAGAGAAAATATCGTTTCAATATCGGTATCAATTATACATCCCTTGGATAGTTGATTCGGATCTTTGTCCGTGAGTCTTGTTGCCCTTTGTACATTTAGCTCGCATCCAGTACATGGAGCTATTGGGGATCCCTCTATATCATCCATTACATCACTTACATAGTGTTGAATAGGAACCATTGTTGAATTTTCTTGTGGATTTTTAAAAACTCGTCCCAATAGTACCGTTGCAGTTGAATTGACTACTACTATTTGATGTCTTTCTACGTACTTAGGGTCAATTTTATTGATTCTGTTAAATGGATTGACCGTTGCAGTATTCTGTATTTCATCCCATCTATTTTGTATACTTTCACTTACTTCCTTAAACCATTTTGGTATGATGCTCGATGGTTTCAGTTGGTCTATTCGCATCCACTCAAGAACTTTAGTCAGATTCGCGTTTAGTAGTTGCTCAACGAATAATACTTTATGTTTTCGACATGCTGTTCGATTGTCACTATACCATCGTTGTGACTTCATAAATTTTTCAATGGTAATATTTCCTTCTTTGGGACAGATAGGAAAGTCATTTAACTTAGTTACCCCAAATGTTAGTTCACTTTTGCTTAGCAGTTCTATAATTTTTCCATTCAATCTGGGCTTTTTGATTTCTTTCCATGTGTCAGCATGTAGTGTCCATAATTGCTCCCCAGACCACACTTTGTTTTGCAAGTCTTGTAGTCGTATTTTCGTTGTAATGCCACAGTTATTATTCATATTCAAACAGCTCATTAATTCGGTGGCATGTAGTTGTGTATGCCTATCCTCTATACTAAACAACCTATATCCCCAGTGCGAATATAGTATACTATCAGGTAAAGAAGACGCAAAACCCACGACGTTTTTAAAACATCCCTTTATTATAATATCCATTTTTGTTTTAAAAGATTCACTCAACACCATATCTGTCATTAAGTATTCTATCTGTGGGAATATCACGTGATTTATAATATATCTTATTTGTTTATCGGTCAGCTGTTTTCTTTTTAATATATTCGTTGATTTTACGATTTTTTCAGTTATTAGCTTCTTTTGTTCAACTTTTTTTCCATCTGCCGAGATCCAGACTCCAAGGTATCTTACTGAAGACTTCGGATCATGAGGCATCAATCTAGATTCGACGAAATCTACTGCATTATCTTCCTTAGAGTTCTCTGAGTTTAGGACCAGTAAATCTGATTTTGACGCATTTACGGTGATTAAGGTAAGATCGAAAAAGGACTCTGCTACTTTAATTACCTTTTGCATTTGCTCTTTAGTTTCAGTTATCCATACTGTGTCATCCATGTAAGCCAGCGATGAAATATGACTTTCCAAAGTACCTATTGTCTTTTTCGTCAAATTCTCATCCCATGTAGTAGCCATTGTGTATCCCATGCCCAACTTTTCGATTTCGCATAATAATGGATCATAGAATATACACCAAAGCAACGGTGATATACTATCCCCTTGGTCCACTCCTCTTTCTACTTTGTATGATTCTGTATTACCATATTCTGTGATTCCTTGTGCAGTTCTATGTATCATTATGTTGCTTAATATATTTATTATTTTCGGAGGAATCTTAAGCCTTTCCATAGACTTAATTAGCATATTAGTGTCCACCGAGTCGAAAGCCCTTTTGATATCTTGAAACAGAAGCCATGCTTCCTTATTCTTTTCCCTAGCGTCTTCCATAAGATTGTTCAAAATATGTATTAGATATGTCGTTCTTCCCCCCGGAAGACCCGCCCAAAATTATAAAAATTATGGTATATGTATAGTATAGTATTGTTAACATTATATGTATTTTAAAGAAATGAATAGAAATGGGCCGCAAGGAGGTATTATGCATATTAAAGAGAAAGAGATGGTATTAATGATAATGAAAAATAATGAAAAATAGGTATTTGTTTACTTATATGCAGATCAGAGGAGTAATGTGTAACATATTAATTTTAATATAATAATATAAATTATTTAGTACTATTGTTATATTAATAAATATAAATCATTACTATATATAACTATATATATATGAACATAAAATTTACTATTAACTAAATAAAATTTCTCTAATTTTAAGACGACGCGTATCATCTTTACGCGAATTTTAAAGACGCGTATCATTTGTAAATAATTTTTGCGCATTATAAAAAAGCAAGTATTTGACCATGTGAATATTTTAGAGAACATTTTTTGAAAATAAATTTATTAAAGAACTTTGACTAATATATAATTTACCTATCTTTTGAATAAAATGACTAAAAAATACAAATACATTTGTAATTGTATGGTCTGTGAAGGAAAAGAAGTTGAAGGAAAGACCCAGAAAAAGCATACTAATGATAAAATTATGTGGAAATCTAGTAANAGAAATGGGCCGCAAGGAGGTGTTATGCATATTAAAGAGAAAGAGATGGTATTAATGATAATGAAAAATAATGAAAAATAGGTATTTGTTTACTTATATGCAGATCAGAGGAGTAATGTGTAACATATTAATTTTAATATAATAATATAAATTATTTAGTACTATTGTTATATTAATAAATATAAATCATTACTATATATAACTATATATATATGAACATAAAATTTACTATTAACTAAATAAAATTTCTCTAATTTTAAGACGACGCGTATCATCTTTACGCGAATTTTAAAGACGCGTATTATCTGTAAATAATTTTTGCGCATTATAAAAAAGCAAGTATTTGACCATGTGAATATTTTAGAGAACATTTTTTGAAAATAAATTTATTAAAGAACTTTGACTAATATATAATTTACCTATCTTTTGAATAAAATGACTAAAAAATACAAATACATTTGTAATTTTATGGTCTGTGAAGGAAAAGAAGTTGAAGGAAAGACCCAGAAAAAGCATACTAATGATAAAATTATGTGGAAATCTAGTAAAGAAAGAAAGATTCAATTAGCAATGATCGAAGCAAGAAAGTTTAATTATAGAGGTAAATAAATTGTTGAAATAACTTCGCATATCGGGTAGACAAATAGCCATATCAGGTACCCGATATATCAATTTTTAACCTGTGTAACATTTATAATATTTATCTTTCTTAATTAAGTGAACGAAACTCAAGTGAATGAAGATACGTCATCAAATAAAAATAGTAAGAAAAGAAAAAGAAGTTCACCGACATCTGATGTACCTAAGTTAAATAGAGACGTGTCAATAAGCAATATGCTTACAGGGTTGGATCTTGATGAAGAAATAGTTGTGGCATCATCATCTCGTCCAAGAAATGATCAATTTCACGAACCACGCATGGATGAGATGCTCGATATATTTGATGATGAACTTTTGTTTGATATAAGAGATGATGATAATAAATTAATTGACGATTTAGAAGAATGTGATGATGAAGAAATTATTTGTGACGATGATGAATTAGAAGTAGAAGTAGAATTAGAAAATGAATATATGGATTCGGATGATGAAATATTTAAAGATGATGATAACTTGTTTGTCTCACCTAAGCTGGAAGAGGAGGACGAATGCTATGAAGGAGTAGAATTAAAAGATAAATTAGACGTAGAGATACTTTTGTGGTTATTTAAGTTTCAACAAAAATATCGGATACCTGATATGGCCCTGGAGGCTTTAATTAAGTTTTTAAACCATACCCTAAAGATGATTGACGATTCTAAGTTTTGGGAATTTCCTGCTTCTTTATTTTTAGCAAAAAAAAAGTTAGGAATTTTCCAACCAAAATTAAGGATGGCAGTTTGCACAAACTGTCATAAATTATATAATTCTAAGATTGTATGCAATAATACGGAAAACAATAAGTTAGTAATCATGCATTGCCGTTATGAAGAATATCCAAACAATCCAATACCTTCCCGAAAGAATTTATGCAATAATGAGCTCTCCTCCCTCAAAAGAAATATGAAAAATATGGTAGCAATTCCTAAAATGCTATATCCTAAGCCCTCAATTAAACAACAATTAAGTATCTTGTACCAGAGATCTGGCTTTGAAAAAATGCTAGACCAATCGGGCACAAGAAATTATGATAGTAATATCTATGCTAATATATATGATGGGAAAGTATGGAATTCATTTCCTTTCGATGGTAGCAAATTTTTTAGTCCAGAAACTGCTACCTCGAATTTAGGATTATTAATAAATTTGGATTGGTTCCAACCCTTTAAGTACACACAACATAGCACTGGTGCTATTTATGCTTCGATATGTAATCTTCCAAGGGCAGAAAGAAATAAGCCCGAAAATATTATTTATTTAGGCTTCCTACCTGGACCTAAGGAAGCCGATAAGAACCAAATTAATCATTACCTATCCCCGATAGTTGATGAACTTAAGGAATTATGGGAGGGATGGAGAGTTCCCAAAACATATGAAAATAAAGATGGGCTCGATATAAGAGTTGCAATATTAGTAGGTTCTTCCGATATTCCAGCTACACGAAAGTTATTTGGGCATGGATCTGCAGTAATGAAATGTCACAGGTGCTCGAAAAGAAGCCGGTATAGTGAGAAGTTTAAAAAAACTCATTATGGTGGTATGCATGATTATGAACAATGGATTACAGAATCTGCAAATCCCCAAAAACATAGACAATATGCTCAAGAATAGCTTAAATGTGACACCAGAGGAACAAGAGAAGCTCATTTTAAAATAAACGGAGTGCGATGGTCTGAATTGCTTCGTCTCCCTTACATGGATCCAATCAGATTTGCAGTAGTGGATCCAATGCATTGTTTGTTCCTTGGGATTGCAAAATGGATTATTCAATCCATATTTATTAAAGAAAATAAGCTAAATTCCGAGCAACTTCGTACAGCACAGAAGAGGATGGATAACGTTCAACTTCCATCTGATATTGGTCGAATCCCTCCAAAAATTGCTATCGGAGAAGGATTTTCAAAGCTCACTGCTGACCAATGGAAGACCTTTATTATGATATATGCAACAACAATTTTATGGGACATGTTAGATGATAATAATAGAAAGATATTGGGACATTTTGTTCGGGCGTATAACTTATTGGTTGCTAGATTTGTTACTGAAGATGATCTGCAAGAAGCCCAAGAAAGATTAAGGGATATGTCAATAAATATAGAAAGAACCTATGGGCCTGAATTTATTACAAGTAATATCCATTTATCAATGCATATTCCTGAATGCATACGGGATTATGGCTCTGTTTATAGTTTTTGGTTATTCCCGTACGAGCGATTAAATGGATACATAGGTAAGCCGCACATATCGGGTGTACGAAATTATAATAAATAAAATTTTAACACAAATCTTTTCATAGGTTCATATCCTAATAGTAATCGGCAGATCGAACCCGAACTTATGCGAATTGTTCTTAAAAATTCGCTTGTGAATTATCATCTTTCATGTCAATGGACGTCTGGTCTCTTAGAGAATTCTCTTAAATTTCTTGCACCAAAGAAAGTTGCTGGCAGCTTAGCTGTAACTAATGAATTTGATAGAGAAGAGTTACAGTATTTCATCTCCCTGAGACATGACACGTCCAATAAAATCTATGGCACTGAATATATACCAGGACGTATGCTAACACCTTCACATGAAAAGGTAAGTATTCCTAAAGAGGTTCAAAAAATATTATGTGAATGGTATGTAACATTATATAATAGAAAAAAGAAAGATGTGAACGCATGTATGGAAGTAACTATGAACCAACATGCACGATTAATAATAGGTAATGAAATATTTGGGTCCAAGATCACTGGACGACATGAAAATAATGCAATTATATTAGCGAAGTGGAAAGCATATAGAGATGGAACAAGTGATATTTATCCTGGGGAGGTACAATATTACTTCGAACATACTCTAACACTTCCAAAAGGACCCAAAACACATCTTCTAGCATATGTCAAATGGTATAAAAATGCGCCTTCCTCTAGTATACGATTTAAGCATAAATTTATGGAGCCTGAAGTATCCAATACTGAGTTGTGGAATGGAGAATACTATGAGGAAGGTCAAGATTCAATTATTGCAGTGCATAGAATATATGGTCGGACCATTAAGATAAACTATCGGACGGGGAATAAGAATAAGAATAATTATGTTTCAATAATACCATTGAATCGAAGATTTAATGTTTAATTTTAATTTTATTTATTTATTAATTAATAATAAAGAGATTATCTAATACAATGAGCATATCAAACAATAACTAAACTTTAAAGTATATCTGATTTTATGCAAGAAAACTTGAATTTTAAGTATATGCATCTGATAGATAAGCCAAAGGAAAAACCTGAATAAAATTTTTAATAAATCAGGTGTCCGATATATACCCGATATTACTATTTATTATCATGTACCCGATATTGAAGGTAATATCGGGTGCCTGAAATAATAATAATTAATATCGCTGTCATATCGGGTGCATTATAAAATTTACAAAAAAAAACCCTAGATATCGGGTGCCCGATATATATAAAAATATTATTTGCACTCGATAGGTACCCGATAGGTATCCGATATTCAAAAATATCGGGTACCCGATAGGTACCCGATAGGTGCTCGATAGCTGCCCGATATTTGGATTTTGACCTGTGTGTTCCAACTCCTAATAATCTTCCACCTTTTCCCGATACTCGTTCTGTCAATCATCCCACCGATTTAGATCCTTTTTAATTTTCTCTTTTATCTTTATTGCATGATGTTAACTAGTTATATTCGTATAATTTGATATTAATATTTTGAATTTGTTTTTATAGCCTTAGTTTAGTTTCGCCGTGTGCGCTATGAGGTATCCTTCTGGGTGACAGTAATTAGCCGCGGGGTATAGTAATGTGCGTTACTTCCATAGCCGTCTTGCCATTTTCCTAGGACCTTCGCTTTATTTCCTATTTTCATTTTCCTTTTAATTCGTCATGTGCGTTATGAGGTATCCTTCTTGGTGACAATGATTAGCCGCAGGGTTAGCGATGTGCGCTACTTCCATAGCCGTCCGCCCATTTCTTCCTAGGACTTAGTTTAGTTTTTTAACGTTTAATTGTTTTGTAGCGANTATGCAATAATACGGAAAACAATAAGTTAGTAATCATGCATTGCCGTTATGAAGAATATCCAAACAATCCAATACCTTCCCGAAAGAATTTATGCAATAATGAGCTCTCCTCCCTCAAAAGAAATATGAAAAATATGGTAGCAATTCCTAAAATGCTATATCCTAAGCCCTCAATTAAACAACAATTAAGTATCTTGTACCAGAGATCTGGCTTTGAAAAAATGCTAGACCAATCGGGCACAAGAAATTATAATAGTAATATCTATGCTAATATATATGATGAGAAAGTATGGAATTCATTTCCTTTCGATGGTAGCAAATTTTTTAGTCCAGAAACTGCTACCTCGAATTTAGGATTATTAATAAATTTGGATTGGTTCCAACCCTTTAAGTACACACAACATAGCACTGGTGCTATTTATGCTTCGATATGTAATCTTCCAAGGGCAGAAAGAAATAAGCCCGAAAATATTATTTATTTAGGCTTCCTACCTGGACCTAAGGAAGCCGATAAGAACCAAATTAATCATTACCTATCCCCGATAGTTGATGAACTTAAGGAATTATGGGAGGGATGGAGAGTTCCCAAAACATATGAAAATAAAGATGGGCTCGATATAAGAGTTGCAATATTAGTAGGTTCTTCCGATATTCCAGCTACACGAAAGTTATTTGGGCATGGATCTGCAGTAATGAAATGTCACAGGTGCTCGAAAAGAAGCCGGTATAGTGAGAAGTTTAAAAAAACTCATTATGGTGGTATGCATGATTATGAACAATGGATTACAGAATCTGCAAATCCCCAAAAACATAGACAATATGCTCAAGAATAGCTTAAATGTGACACCAGAGGAACAAGAGAAGCTCATTTTAAAATAAACGGAGTGCGATGGTCTGAATTGCTTCGTCTCCCTTACATGGATCCAATCAGATTTGCAGTAGTGGATCCAATGCATTGTTTGTTCCTTGGGATTGCAAAATGGATTATTCAATCCATATTTATTAAAGAAAATAAGCTAAATTCCGAGCAACTTCGTACAGCACAGAAGAGGATGGATAACGTTCAACTTCCATCTGATATTGGTCGAATCCCTCCAAAAATTGCTATCGGAGAAGGATTTTCAAAGCTCACTGCTGACCAATGGAAGACCTTTATTATGATATATGCAACAACAATTTTATGGGACATGTTAGATGATAATAATAGAAAGATATTGGGACATTTTGTTCGGGCGTATAACTTATTGGTTGCTAGATTTGTTACTGAAGATGATCTGCAAGAAGCCCAAGAAAGATTAAGGGATATGTCAATAAATATAGAAAGAACCTATGGGCCTGAATTTATTACAAGTAATATCCATTTATCAATGCATATTCCTGAATGCATACGGGATTATGGCTCTGTTTATAGTTTTTGGTTATTCCCGTACGAGCGATTAAATGGATACATAGGTAAGCCGCACATATCGGGTGTACGAAATTATAATAAATAAAATTTTAACACAAATCTTTTCATAGGTTCATATCCTAATAGTAATCGGCAGATCGAACCCGAACTTATGCGAATTGTTCTTAAAAATTCGCTTGTGGATTATCATCTTTCATGTCAATGGACGTCTGGTCTCTTAGAGAATTCTCTTAAATTTCTTGCACCAAAGAAAGTTGCTGGCAGCTTAGCTGTAACTAATGAATTTGATAGAGAAGAGTTACAGTATTTCATCTCCCTGAGACATGACACGTCCAATAAAATCTATGGCACTGAATATATACCAGGACGTATGCTAACACCTTCACATGAAAAGGTAAGTATTCCTAAAGAGGTTCAAAAAATATTATGTGAATGGTATGTAACATTATATAATAGAAAAAAGAAAGATGTGAACGCATGTATGGAAGTAACTATGAACCAACATGCACGATTAATAATAGGTAATGAAATATTTGGGTCCAAGATCACTGGACGACATGAAAATAATGCAATTATATTAGCGAAGTGGAAAGCATATAGAGATGGAACAAGTGATATTTATCCTGGGGAGGTACAATATTACTTCGAACATACTCTAACACTTCCAAAAGGACCCAAAACACATCTTCTAGCATATGTCAAATGGTATAAAAATGCGCCTTCCTCTAGTATACGATTTAAGCATAAATTTATGGAGCCTGAAGTATCCAATACTGAGTTGTGGAATGGAGAATACTATGAGGAAGGTCAAGATTCAATTATTGCAGTGCATAGAATATATGGTCGGACCATTAAGATAAACTATCGGACGGGGAATAAGAATAAGAATAATTATGTTTCAATAATACCATTGAATCGAAGATTTAATGTTTAATTTTAATTTTATTTATTTATTAATTAATAATAAAGAGATTATCTAATACAATGAGCATATCAAACAATAACTAAACTTTAAAGTATATCTGATTTTATGCAAGAAAACTTGAATTTTAAGTATATGCATCTGATAGATAAGCCAAAGGAAAAACCTGAATAAAATTTTTAATAAATCAGGTGTCCGATATATACCCGATATTACTATTTATTATCATGTACCCGATATTGAAGGTAATATCGGGTGCCTGAAATAATAATAATTAATATCGCTGTCATATCGGGTGCATTATAAAATTTACAAAAAAAAACCCTAGATATCGGGTGCCCGATATATATAAAAATATTATTTGCACTCGATAGGTACCCGATAGGTATCCGATATTCAAAAATATCGGGTACCCGATAGGTACCCGATAGGTGCTCGATAGCTGCCCGATATTTGGATTTTGACCTGTGTGTTCCAACTCCTAATAATCTTCCACCTTTTCCCGATACTCGTTCTGTCAATCATCCCACCGATTTAGATCCTTTTTAATTTTCTCTTTTATCTTTATTGCATGATGTTAACTAGTTATATTCGTATAATTTGATATTAATATTTTGAATTTGTTTTTATAGCCTTAGTTTAGTTTCGCCGTGTGCGCTATGAGGTATCCTTCTGGGTGACAGTAATTAGCCGCGGGGTATAGTAATGTGCGTTACTTCCATAGCCGTCTTGCCATTTTCCTAGGACCTTCGCTTTATTTCCTATTTTCATTTTCCTTTTAATTCGTCATGTGCGTTATGAGGTATCCTTCTTGGTGACAATGATTAGCCGCAGGGTTAGCGATGTGCGCTACTTCCATAGCCGTCCGCCCATTTCTTCCTAGGACTTAGTTTAGTTTTTTAACGTTTAATTGTTTTGTAGCGACGGTGGCCAGCTTCCTTTAATAACTCGTACGTATAATTTTCTATTTTTCTTTATCATTATATTTTAACATCATGTGATAAGTATAAAAAAGACAATTAAATTTCCTATTATGTATAATACTATTTGTAATAATATATAATTGTATATAATTAATAAAGTATATAAATGATTTTTTTGCTAAATATATAACTATTATTATAATGTATAAAATGTATAAACTATGTGTAAATTATATATAATAAAATATGTGTTAAAATAATTAAAAACTATGTTTTTATAATGTTCTAATAATTTGCTAAATAATTAAAATAAATTCATTATGCTTTGAGTTCATCATGCATCATACTATATTTTATCGTGTTCTTCTACTTCTAATATTAATTTTCATAATATCAATATCTATTCTATTAACAATATAAGGTAGTGGTATGAAGACATGCCAGATATTATTATTATTAGACTTTTTCATCAATGTTGACTCACTCTTGTCTCTCGAAACTTTTGCCTCTTCTTAGGTCTTACTCAAGTTTAGCAAAGACTCATTCTTGTCATTATTGATCTACTATTGTCTTCTTGAAGAAATATATTGATTTACTATTACTAATATAAAAAAAAAGATTATAGATAAAAATAATTATTTCTTGTAACTAAAATCACGAGTCAAAATACTACTAATGTAAATGTGATTGAATTTAAATTAATTATAACAAGAACTATAATTATTAATGAATATATTTATATTTCTACTATTGTATTTCATTAACAAATTCTATTACCATTAAAATATAATAAATAAATATAATTATTTAAAGTTAAATTGTCTATAAGGAATTAATACTATATATATATTTTTTTTTTTTTTTTTTTTAACCATTATCTTTGCCTAGTCATACTAGTAACATTGATTCCACGATGAGCATCACATGGAGGTTATATTAAAACACTAAAGAATAACTATTATTAAATTAAAAAAAGATAAATCCATACAGAATCTCTTTGAACTATTTTAATTTCACACAGAAATTATTATCATTATTAAGAAAATATTTCATCAAGAAATATTAACTAAATCTCATATTTCATCAAGAAATATTAACTAAATCTTACATAGAGAATATATCATAATTAAACTTAATTACATTTTTCAAGGGTTTTATCGCATCTCAAGCGATTTCCACTTTATTGCAACTAATGCAATCGATTCACTAAGAATCAACTATACTAAAAAAGTTTCTTCTAAACTTTTGTTACTACTAGAACTAATCTAGATTTACCTAATTCTACTAAAAAATTTTATTATCACTAAGCTACTAAAGCTTGGCTAATTACAGGGTTAAACTGATCAATAAAATCAGATCTCACAGTCACCACCAAATTGTTGGCCTATTTATACCTTCAAAGAAAATAGGGGAACGATAACTAAAGCAGGGAAAAACTATATATAAAAGATCACACAGCAGTTATATGTAATGTGCTATAGTTGAAAGGTTTGTAGATAAATACAATTATGAAGGATTTAAATATGTGGTTTTATTCGAAAGAGGCAAGGGTGAGGTTTTAAAGGGGTTATAGAGAACAAATCTCTATCGTCACAAAGACAATTTATAAAAAAACCAATTCTTTAACTATGGGTTTTCAACAAATGAAAAGGGTTATTATTCACCAAGAATAATAATATCAAAGTACATAAATTATAATATTAATGTCACCAAGACTTTATTATCAATTTATTACTTATTGCGAGTCAAATACTGTTTATTAATTGTATAAAACTTTGTATCGAACTTGTATTTAACTGAAGACTGAGGTGAAGGGAAAATCCATCCTTTATATACATTATTAATTTAACTGTAAAGTTAACTTGTAATCTGACTAGTAATTATGCTGGTACTATACATGTTCCCAAAATTGATTTTGGATTTTTGAGGTATTTCGACTTTTTGAGATTTATGCAAAATCTATTCTATATATGAAAGTAAAAAAAGTACCCAGTTATGTATATCTTCAATTAAAGAATAAATCTGGGTGGTCAAAAAATTTCGGGTTTTAAGTAAAATAATTTCGTCTTCTATGAAAAACTATTTTGACTTTTTTCCCCAAAATTGCAATTTCGGGGCCCCAAAATAATTTTGCATGCAAGTATAGCTGGTACTTTGACTAATATCTTAACTGGTACCTTCTCTAGTACTTTAACTGGTACTTTAACTAAAGTATTAACTCGTGTTATAACTAATACTCTAATTTGTACTACAGATTTACAAGAATTTAATAATATACTTATTTAAGAAATAAAAGTTAATTTGTATTATATATTGAGAAATTGATCTACTATAATACTATATAAAATAATAAATAATAGTAAGTAAATAATAGAAATAGATAAATAATAATAAATTATTAATAAAATATAAGAATAAGAAAATGATAAAAATAAGTCAACAATGGTCACATCATGATTCAAAAAGTTCTCTTTCCTTTAGTCATTGATTTGTTTACAAATAAATAATTCATACATGCTATAGATTTCTGTTAACAATATGAGCCAAAAATTCATTAGTTAAAAACTTTAAATATCTATGGTCTTGAACAAGATAGAAAAATTAACTCATTGTATAAAGTTGTATATTATCAGTTCTTTTTTTTAACAAGTTATCAGAAGATTCTAAAGTTTAATTATTGTTATTATTATTACTTGAATTACTTGTTTTGTTAAATAGAAGCTCATAATTATTATCTTCTTTATCGTTACTAAAATAACTAAAATTATCTATACAATTAATAGAGTTTTTATTAGTAATTTAAGTTGTAATTTTTTTAAAACCTAAAGCAACTTTCCTTCAAGCTGCTTTTTTATTGTATAGTGTTGATTTAACAGAATTAGTATAAAATTATTCTCATCTTTTAATCTTCTACATATTTAGTTGTTTTGCCTTTTTGACAAATATATTTGAGTTTACTCCTTTTAGTTCCTCGACAAATTGATTATCATCTACATCAGTAAATTTTTTTAAACGTAAGCCTTCGAAGTCCTTCACTCCGATAACCTTCGAATACCTCCAACATAAACGTAATATTTACGAAGGTTATTGGTACCGAAAACCTTCATTTTTATTAATAAAACGTAATACTCCGGAGGTTATTGATATTGATAACCTTCAATAACCTTCACTTTATCATAATAAACGTAATATTTGCGAAGGTTATTGGTCCGATAACCTTCAATAACCTTTGAAAACGAAATTATTACAATAACCTCCGACATAAAAAATTTCCTGATGTACAAGTTCGTTTTCATTATTTAGTCAAGTATTAAAGTTAATTGCGTCATATTTAGAATTTAATACATTATCAGGAAATTTTTTATATCAGAGGTTATTATAATAATTTCATTTTTAAAGGTTATTGAAGGTTATCAGACTAATAACTTTCGCAAATATTACATTTATTATGATGAAATGAAGGTTTTTGGTACCAATAACCTTCGTAATATTATATTTATATTAGAGGTATTCGAAGGTTATCGGAGTAAAATACTTCGAAGATTTACATTTAAAAAAATTTACTGATAATTTGTTTTAAGTTGTAACTTTTTTTCTCATCATTTTTTAATAGCTAAAAGTATACTTACATACTAAATTATTTTGAAGTCCCGAAATTGCAATTTTGAGAAAAAAAGTCGAAACAGTTTTTTATAGAAAACAAAATTATTTTACTTAAAACCCGAAATTTTTTAATCACCTAAATAAATCCCTTGATTAAAGATATATATAATTAGGTATTTTTTTTTACTTTCATATATTGAATAAATTCTGCATAAATTTTAAAAAGACCAAATGTCTCAAAAATTCAAAATCAATTTTAAAAACATGTATAGTTAAGAGACAGTTTCTAGTGTATTTGTTGCATTTAGACATGGTTTAAAAAAAAAATAATTAATTTGTAAACAAACAAGATAAATCATTTTTTAATCCTTTAAAATTAACAAATATTTAACAAAAAAAGAACTAAATACTACATAATGATGAAATAAAGATATATTTATTTTATATTTAACAGAAGTAAAAACCTTTTAAGCTGACTAAACCTTTTTATTAATTATAATAAATAATAAATTATGTGTAAAAGGAAATAATAAAAAAAAAAATTTTAAAAATTTTGACTTCGCTAATATTTAATTTATGTAAAAATCACATGATATTAATCAAAATTTCTTGGTTTTGCCAAAAATCAAATGAAAGTCACATAACAATAAATTATAAAATTTTAGCAATGACACTTTAATTGATGTCTTTAGACTTTCTATATCATATTATACAAAAAATTATGAAAATTTATTATTATATTAAAATTACAAAATATTATATCTAAAAAAATTTTTTAATGTGTAATAAACTTCAAAAGATATTATTAACAGAGCTATATTAATTAAAATTAATGTGATAAATTTCAAAGTATATTGCTAATGATGCAAAGTTAATTAAAATTACTGCAATAAATTTCAAAAGATATTATTAACAATGTAATGTCAATTAAAATTATTGCATTATAAATATATGTGGAATTATACATATCGTCAAAACTAATTTGACTTTGACTCAACTCTTAAAATTTCAATTTTTAATTGCGTCTGACTCAACTAATTACGTCAATCACTAGTAAAAATCAAAATTTGCCTTGACTCAACTTCAATTTTTCTCAATTTTAATTGCGTCTGACTTATACATGTTCCCAAAATTGATTTTTGATTTTTGAGGTATTTCGACTTTTTGAGATTTATGCAAAATCTATTCTATATATGGAAGTAAAAAAAATACCCAGTTATGTGTATATTCAATCAAAGAATAAATCTGGGTGGTCAAAAAATTTCGGGTTTTAAGTAAAATAATTTCGTCTTTTATGAAAAACTATTTCGACTTTTTTCCCCGAAATTGCAATTTCGGGGCCCCAAAATAATTTTGCGTGCAAGTATAGTCTGACTCAATTCAATAGTTTTGACGACATGTATATGCGGAATACAACAAAAATAAATATACTGAAATTTATGAAAATTAAATATAAGTGATAACTATCAAAGTTTAATGAGACGATATATTATAAATATCTAACATAAGTGGGAGTCATTAAGAACTTCTGATATAAAATTATTACAAAAAAGATAATATTTATAAGATTTGTCATATAAAAATATCAAAATTAATAATTTTAAAGGTTATCAAAAACTTTTGAAGGATAATGTAGTGATAATTAACAGTTAACGTTAAATTTCAAAGGTTTTCGTTATAAAAAATTTTTTAATATTATTGTAAANTGACTTATACATGTTCCCAAAATTGATTTTTGATTTTTGAGGTATTTCGACTTTTTGAGATTTATGCAAAATCTATTCTATATATGGAAGTAAAAAAAATACCCAGTTATGTGTATATTCAATCAAAGAATAAATCTGGGTGGTCAAAAAATTTCGGGTTTTAAGTAAAATAATTTCGTCTTTTATGAAAAACTATTTCGACTTTTTTCCCCGAAATTGCAATTTCGGGGCCCCAAAATAATTTTGCGTGCAAGTATAGTCTGACTCAATTCAATAGTTTTGACGACATGTATATGCGGAATACAACAAAAATAAATATACTGAAATTTATGAAAATTAAATATAAGTGATAACTATCAAAGTTTAATGAGACGATATATTATAAATATCTAACATAAGTGGGAGTCATTAAGAACTTCTGATATAAAATTATTACAAAAAAGATAATATTTATAAGATTTGTCATATAAAAATATCAAAATTAATAATTTTAAAGGTTATCAAAAACTTTTGAAGGATAATGTAGTGATAATTAACAGTTAACGTTAAATTTCAAAGGTTTTCGTTATAAAAAATTTTTTAATATTATTGTAAATTCAAAAGTTTTAAAAATAATAAATAATATAATACAATTGTTACAAATCTTGATCTGAAAATACAAACTTTTGATCTTTTTATTTATTTATTAAAGAACAATGAAAAATAACAATTGTATTTTAAAATTTATACATTAGAATATATTATGATATTCAAATTTAATAGAAATATTATAAAACAATTAATTTAATTACTGAAATATGTTAATTTTTATTAGTATATATGTATATAATATTTATTAATTAAAATTTTATTTATTAACTAAAATTTTTAAGAACTTTATTAATTATTCCTACTTATATCATTAAATATTTTATAGTAAAAAGCCTTTAAAAAGTTTTAATGATTTTTGTTTCAAAACTTTTAAAAAAAAATTTATAATTGATTTGTTGAAAAGTAAAAGTAAAAGCAAAAAGTCAATAAAATAAATTGGATCTTATCACAATGCCAGTTTAATTTGCTTTTATCTATTTAAGATTTTTTGAAAATGGTAGAAGAAATTTTTACTTTATATTTAAATTTAAGTATTAAGTTTCATAGAATATTACAAGATATATTAGAAGGATTATTTGAAACCATTTGACAACTTGGTGGTGATTTTTCAATACAAACTTTAAAAGAATATAGACATGTACTAAATAAATTTCAAATTACTGCAAAAATAATTTTTAAAATTAAAAGTTTTAATTATAGAAAATCTGATAATATGAAAATGGAGTTTAATTATTTTGCTAGATAGTAAGTTTTTTTAAAAAAATTTTAAATTACAAATTTTATTTTTTGTTTAAAAGTATATTGATTTATAATTTATAGTGATTATTGAAAAAAATCTATCAAGTCATATTGTATAACTTAGATAATAATGCAAAATGTCAAAATTGACAGTAATAGGTGAAACGTTTTTTTAGTTATCATATATTTGAAATTTCAAAAGATTTCTTCATATTATTTATATTTGTAATAAATAGCAAAAATAAATTTATAATTTGTAATTAACTATCCATAATTTTTTTTTTGAGATCCTTGAATATGATTGGCTGTTTTTGTGTTTATGTCATTTTTTTTATTACCTATAAAATTGGTTATCATGTTTAAATATTAAAAATAATCTTACTTTTAATTGACGATGTCTTCTCTGAAATCTTGTATGAATTTAGCAATTAATACATACTTCGATAGTACACCCATTTTAGAATAATCATATCTTGGTTTTTTAAAGGCTTTGAAATTTTTTTGCATCTTTAATTTGAACTCAAGTGAGAACCAAAATTCAAATTTGAGAAAAATATTTAACTTTTTTAAGGAACTATATTGGAGAAAAGCAAAAGACGCAAGGTGAATTTAGTAAGGAGCAATGTGAATTTGTAAAACTTCTTTTACAACAGGTCTGTCACTTTCTATACTGTATTTTCCTAAACTGTCATAGGCGATGATTTGCAATCAACAGGGAGTGTTGTAGGGGTGCCGTTCCTTTTCAATTCCTTCTTGTAATGGGTGTTGTTCCTCACATTTCGTTTGTCTGTCATGGAGGTGCTTGTAAGGTGCCATCCTTATGTGTTCCTTTGTGGCAACAGTTCAATCTTATCATATTGATCAATTCTAATTCCATTTATTTCTTAGAAAGAATCTGGAGAAAAGAACTTTTGAAAAATTGTCGAGCTAGAAAGAAAGCTAGAAAATAAGTTAGAAAATAAAAAGGTAAGAATTATTTATTTTAAAGAGTTTATTCATATGTTAATCATACTGTTATGCTTATTCGATATTCTCAAGATTTTTATCAAGTATAAATTGCAAATTGACAAATTAGAGTTGCTCGATGTTTCTCGTCAACAACAAGCAAGAGAGCTTTTGATGATCTAAATTCACATAAAAAACCATGTTTATTAGATCAGGAAGAAATACAAATTAGATTTTTTTAAAAAGTTGAAAATAAATTAGCAGAATCAATTGTTTGTGTTTTAATACTTTAGGATGATGTTTTCAAAAAAAATCATTAAGAAATTGTCAAGCAAACTACGTCACCACATTTAACATCTCCTAAATCTGTTGAAATTACTAATAATTTTGAAAGCAATATTGAATTAACTAATATTGAACAAAATGAAGAAATTATAAAGCTTTCACAAGTATTAGTATTTATAGTATTTATATTATATATATATAACTATATTCAATTTTATTTAATTTTTCAGGGGGAAATTGATATATGAGATAAATTATTAACAACTCTGTTTATACTTGCACGTTAAATTATTTTGAAATTCCGAAATTGTAATTTTGGGGAAAAAAGTCGAAATAGTTTTTTATAGAAGATGAAATTATTTTATTTAAAACTTGAAATTTTTTGACTACCCAAATAAATTTCTTAATTAAAAATACATATAACTAGATACTTTTTTTATTTCTATATATAGAATAGATTCTGCATAAATTTCAAAAAGACGAAATATCTCAAAAATCCAAAATCAATTTTGGAAACATATATAGTTCTGTCTACACAGCAAAAAAGTGATAAAAAATTTGGAAAAAATTATAGGTGCAGACTTATGCTTAACTAAAAGTTACGTCAATGCGTCACTTGATATATAAGTTAAGTCATGAAGACGCATGACGTAACTCTTGACGTATGACGTAACTCTTGGCGTATGCCGTAACCCTTGACGTATGCCGTAACTCTTGACGTATGCCGTAGACGTAACTATGAAATACATGACGTATCATTTTATATTATGATTAATCACGATTAATCACGGAGAATTAGTTTTGTAGCCAATAGAATCTATCATAATTGCCGTACTTCCGTAACAAGTTTCTTTGATAATTATACCAAACGAAACAATATCATAATAATAAATAATGATAATGATGATTTTCAATTAAAATGGGAATAAAGAGATCAATTTATTTTATAATAATAAATATACTTTTTGTCATTCGAATTTAATTTATTTAAAATCTATTTATTTAATTTATTATTAATTTAATTAGCAATACTCTAATTTACTTTCACCGATTTATTTATATATTTGATCATTCAATTTATTCATTTATTTATTTTATTTTATTAATAAAAATTCAATAAACTATAACAAATTCGTGCAAAAGTCTTTGGACGAAAATCATTAAAATTAAAAGTTACACAAGTCACTAATTTTAACTATTACAGGTCATGCTTTTGCATTGCATTAAAAGTATGTCGTCTGACCTATCAACTGCCCCTTTAACAGTTTCGTTCAAATAAAAAAATTTTTTTTAATTCAAGGAAGAAATGAGGTCAGACCCCAAAGACACCCAAGCACAAACCATACAACATTTGTGGCATAAGGGAATTAAAAATGCTGCCGAAATTCAACGCAGAACAAATATCCCGAGATCAACAATATATTATAATATAAAAAAATTAAAAAAAACTGGGAGCACGGCTCATAAAAAACGTTCCGGCCGACCTAAAAAAATAGATTCCAATAACTCAAAAGCAATTGGGCAGTACATTAGAAGAAATCAGGCTATTTCTTCCCGAAAGATGTCATCCATATTATTAAAAAAGGGTACCGATGTATCCTACAGTACAATATTGCGGCATTTGAAAGACCACGGCTATGATAAAAAGCGTCCTATTGCCACACCGATGTTAACGAGGCAACACAAAGAAAAACGAATAGAATGGGCACAGAAGCATATGAATGATGATTGGAATCGTACAGTTTTTTCAGACGAAACATCTTTTTGGTTGTTTAGCAACACAGTTCAGTATTGGTATCGAGGTCAGCGGCCAGTTCGTCGTATTCCAAAAGACCGGACAAGAATTAATGCATGGGGTGGGTTTTGTAGTCGGGGTAAAACTAGTCTTTTTTGTTTTCGTGATATTATGAATGGTCAATATCACATCTTCCTGAGATCAAAAAAATGTTGCGCAACAATTGGCGCCTCCAGCAAGACAACGATCCGAAGCACACAAGTCGTGTAGCTAAGGAATTCCTGCAAGAAAATGTTCCAGCCGTTATGGATTGGCCTTCCAATAGTCCAGACTTAAATCCCATTGAAAATCTATGGGCCATCCTTAAAAGAAACGTAGAAATGCGACAACCACAAAATATTGCAGATTTGGAAAATTTTATGGAGGAATGGGCAAACATTATAAAAAATTTAATTAATTCAATGAATGAACGTTGTAAACTTATTATTGAAAAAGTGGGAAACGTATTTTTATTAAATTTTTTTAAAATAAAATATAACTCTTTGTCTATCAAATAAATGTTTTTCATGTGATTTGTCACAGCAACTGCGGAGCTGTGGCAAAAAATATTCGTCCAAAGACTTTTGCACCAGACTGTATATCGCCATGTATTACAAATATTGCATGTTCCAATAGAATTCTCGTACCCGATGGTCATTAAAAAAATATATTAGCTAGTCATCAAAATAAAAACAAATATATTTAATAATATTAAATTATTTTTTTGTAATAATCTAACCTATAATAACAACGGGAGAAACTGATAACGAAGAACTGCCGAACTTAAATTTAAAAACATCAAAATCGCCGAAAACGACAAGATCGAAAATAAAAATACCAAAAACTACATTAATAACAGTTCAAGAAATAACGAAAACAACTATACAAATAGAGAAGGGTGTATACCGTTGATTTTTTTTTTATATCGCCAATATTACAAACTTGAAAATTACCGATTTCAACTAACTAACCGCTAAAAATAAAAGAAATAGATAAATGTTAGTAATAAAATAAAAGCAACAATAAATAAAAACAACAATAAAATAAAAGAAAAATAAAAATCGAAGAAAGAAGAATGTTTACCATATATCACTCACCCAAATCGTCAAAATTCTCGAAAACGATCTTCTGCCTCAAATAAAAAAATAATTATATTAATAGCAACGAATAGACAATTAAAATACAATAATATAAACAAAATATATATTTGAATAGCTTGTGAGGTCGACAATACCAAAGATCAACCGAATTATTAATTATTATTGCCGGACCATTATAAAAACGGTAGAAACGGCGGAAACGGCAGAAATGACAAAAAAAAAAATGGAAACAAGAGCAAATTTAATAGTAACAGCAGTAGAAACATAATAAATAATAGTAAAGATAGTTAGAAACAATGATAACAACATAATATAAGGTAAAATAAGATGGGAAATAAATTAGTAAATGTTGCACATAAATATAAAAAGGAGATGANAACTCCGGAAACAAGAGAAACAGATGAAATCGAGAAAACCAGCACACAACATGAATCATTTAAACGAAAGAAAATTAAAAGAGGAGGTCCTAAATTAGATGAAATATGGGAATATTTTATTCAAGGTGATGAAACAAACCAAGGTCATTATAAAGCTACATGTCATTATTGTTCAAAAGAGTGGGCAAGAGGAAAACCTTCAACTTTAAAAGCACATCTAGCAAATAATTGTGCACCTTGTCCTGATAATATTAGAAAGTATTGGCAAGACAAATTAGCAAATAATAATGTCAAATATACACGAAATTTAAAGAATCCATCTTTAATGAAAGATCAACAAAAAATAACTCATCATTTTGGATCAGATTTACCACTTTCACCTCAAAAAAATAATCGAATTGATCAAATTTTATTAAAGTCATGGGTTATGGCAGGAATTCCTTTTGAAGTTATTGAGAATCCATTTATATTAGATTTATTTAAAGAATTAAATTCTGCATATAATCCACCATCTCGATCAACTTTATCAGAAAGATTATTAAATGAAGAGGTCTCTCGAGTCAATCAAAAAATTGAATCAGATCTGGAAGCAGCTGATAATTTAACTTTAAGTAAGTATTATAATAAGTTTATATTTATTAATTTATAATTTTATTTTTTAAATTAATATTAATATTTTATAATTAGCATTAGATGGTTGGACATCTAAACGAAATGATTCACTTTATAATTATATTGTAACAACTCCAGAAAGAAAAGAATATATTATTGCATTACGAAATTATTCTTCAGATTCACATACAGGAGAATTTCTTGCTTCAGAAATTTCCAATATCATTGAAAAAATTGGTTTGGATAAATTTGCTGCAATTGTTACTGACAATGCATCAAATTGTCGAGTTGCTAGAAATTTAATTCATGAAAAATATGAACATATTTGGGATGTACGCTGTGCAGCTCATGCTATTAATTTAATAGCATCTGATTTAGTAAAATTAGATGATATTAAAAGTTTTATTTCAAATTGTGGAAAAATTACTGGATTTTTTAACAATTCACATCAAAGTACTGCAATTTTACGACAAGGTTTTAAAGATATGAAAATTAATATGGAAGGATTACAATCATGGTGTAAAACTAGATGGGGTTCTTTATTTACAACTACCGATTCAATTTTACGTGCTAGACCTGTATTTGATTGGGTATAAATTTTTTTTAAATAATATAAATTATTATTTTTAATTTAAATTTTTTATTAATATTTATTATTTATTATTAGATACTTTTGCAACATAATGAAATTATTTCAAGTAAAAATGTTCATGATTTAATTGAAAATGAAGAATTTTTTATTATTTGTCGTCAAATTCGTTCTATTTGGGCTCCTATTAAGGAGTGTATCAATATTCTTGAATCAAGATCAGCTTCTTTAGCTGATTGTTTTGTACAGATGATTAAATTGGCAATGGCAATATTTAAACTTTCTTCGTTAAATCCTTTTAAGACTTCAGCAATTCGAATTTTCAATCGTAGATATCTTGAATTTCAACATCCAGCTTATCTTTTATGTTATTATCTTCATCCTTATTATCGAGGTACGTTTTAATATTAATTAAAATAATTGTTTTAAAATTTTTTTGAATTAAATTAATTTAAATTTTTTTAAAGGTTTAGGTGTTAAAGATGAGGGATTTAGAAAAGCTGCAATTACAGCATCAACTCTTTGGCAAAATTTAGGTCATTCTGAACAAGAATGTAGAGAACTTATTAATCAATTTCGTCGTTATGATCAAAAATTACTACCATTTGATTTATCCTATGAATTAAATCTGGATACACCTGAACTTTGGTGGGGTTCTATTAGAACAAAACCACACCATTTACGAAATCTTGCACTTAGATTATTTGGTATTACTCCTTCACAAGCTAATTGTGAACGTAATTTTTCTACTCTTAAATGGATGATAGGAGACAAACGTACAAGATTAGATACTAAAAAACTTGAAAATATGACAAAAATCCGTTCTTATTATTTAACAAGTGTTAAAAATGAATTATCTCATTATGGAAAAGAGATAAGTGAAACAGAATTAAGAGAAATTGCAAATAATTCTGCAATTGGTGAAATTATTTCTTTAAATAATGAATATAATAATAATGATACTATTAATTCAATTTCAGAAAATAATGAACAAATGGTTTCAGAAACTACTTTAATTTTAGAAGAAATTGTAAACATTTCACAACCAATTTTTGAAAATAATTTGAATAATTCAGATGAAAGTAGTATAAATGAAATAGATAATTTAGATCATAATATGAATTTTGATACTACTACATTAGTTAATGAAATTTTTGATAATTAATTATATATGTAATGAATTATAATTTTAAATTTTAATAAATAAATATTATATGACTTAACTAAGTTACGTCAACGTCATACGTTATAAATTACGTCTTACGTCAATGCGTCAAATACATGTTTAGGATACGTCCTTGATACGTCTATGACTTAACTAAATCTTGTAATACGTCACGTCAATAAGTTTGCACCTATAGAAAAAATATTATGACGTCAATACATTTTAATGGCATTATTGATTTTTTTAATAATAACACATATAAACAAATTGAAAAGTCTTTAGATAAGAATTAACTTGTCTGGCTCAATGAAATTCTTAAAAAAAAAATTTGAAATCAAACTTATGAGTTTGAACAATATATTAAACAGTTTACTGATGATTTATATGATAGAATCAATATTCCAATTCTTGTTCGAAAGTTCTTTGTTCCAGAAAATCCCTTTAATTCTTGTATTCATGAGGCACATGACATAGCTCAACAAATAATGACATACTTGTAAACAGTATTGTACATTTTGTATATTCCTAGGTTTTTTTACTGTTCCAATTATACTTGCACACAAAATTATTTTGAGGCCCCGAAATTGTAATTTCGGGAAAAAAAGTCAAAATAGTTTTTCATAGAAGATGAAATTATTTTACTTAAAATCCGAAATTTTTTGACCACCCAGATTTATTCTTTGATTGAAGATACACATAACTGGGTATTTTTTTTACTTTCATATATAGAATAGATTCTGCATAAATCTCAAAAAGTCGAAATATCTCAAAAATCCAAAATCAATTTTGGAAACATGTATAGTTCCAATGTCCCATGTCCCACTGTCTCTACCCTTATTGGGTTTATAAAGATATATTAAAACTTTATAAATATATGTAAAAATCAATTCTAAATAACTTTAATTAATGACTTAAACTAAGTTTTATAATGGAATTTTTTATAATTTAAAAAATTATTTTTGTCCCATGACAATACTGCTTGTAAGTATTCATTTGTGTATTAATATTAATCAAATTCTTCAGCTCTGTTCATCTCGAAGCTCCAGTAAGGATTGAAACAAACAGTCTTGATCTTGAAAGAACTTACGCAATAGATACCATTATATATATTTTAAATCGAACATTTAGAATGCACCAAGATATCTTGGATATTGGATGGTAATTGTTGATTATAAATTTCAAATTCTTGAGATATCTAGCCTTTTAATTCTTTTNGGTATTTTTTTTACTTTCATATATAGAATAGATTCTGCATAAATCTCAAAAAGTCGAAATATCTCAAAAATCCAAAATCAATTTTGGAAACATGTATAGTTCCAATGTCCCATGTCCCACTGTCTCTACCCTTATTGGGTTTATAAAGATATATTAAAACTTTATAAATATATGTAAAAATCAATTCTAAATAACTTTAATTAATGACTTAAACTAAGTTTTATAATGGAATTTTTTATAATTTAAAAAATTATTTTTGTCCCATGACAATACTGCTTGTAAGTATTCATTTGTGTATTAATATTAATCAAATTCTTCAGCTCTGTTCATCTCGAAGCTCCAGTAAGGATTGAAACAAACAGTCTTGATCTTGAAAGAACTTACGCAATAGATACCATTATATATATTTTAAATCGAACATTTAGAATGCACCAAGATATCTTGGATATTGGATGGTAATTGTTGATTATAAATTTCAAATTCTTGAGATATCTAGCCTTTTAATTCTTTTAAATTTCATTTAGGATCGAATTGTTTACACCTGATATCAAAAAGCATAAAATAAATGGTGTTTTAAAAGTGTTTAAAGAAAAGCAAAAAAAACAAGCCATAATTATTATTGAATTTTCATATGGTAGGAAAGCACCTGTATGATGATCAAGTCAAATTGTGCCGAAATTCAATGCGAATTCTGAACAAATTATTACAATATGTGCCTAAGAACAAAGCACGTGTTTATTTGATACAAACTGTTAGTAAGTAATCGTTAGGAACTATGTAATAAAAAGTCTGATTGCTCACATACAAATTATATTTTTTTTTCCATAGATGGTTATATTATCATCAAATATTTTGCTCGTCCTCTTCCTTCCATATACATTCTTCAAAGGTTTGCAAGTATCAAAATACCAGTGTCTTTTTATGACTTTGAACAGTTTGCAAAAGATATGGTGGATTTGATGAGTTGGCAGGTATGATTGAAAATAAATTTCGTGAATACTCCTATAAGATGCTAACGTGAACTGACTGTTATTACAGGCCGATGTGTTGGAAACAATAAAAGCAATTAATAAAGTGATAACTGTATCCATATAATATCAGTGCAGGATACGCCAGTAAAGAAACCGAATAATAAAAATCAACCCAGCGATCAGCCCTCATATTCTGTGCCTTCGTGTCCTGGTTCTCCTCTTCCACCAGATCATGATTTAATGTAATATTTAAATTCGCCAGATCGTGAAAAAATCAATTTAGAAACACTATTTAGATCCAAAAATTGATATCAACTGTAATTTTTATAATGTAAATTCATCGTTCAAAAATTTTTAATAAATGCAAACAATATTATTTTCGATAATTTATAAATAATTGCATAATACAAAATGATTAAAGTAATCAGAATTTTGATTCGTTAAATTACTACAAAAGCGCTTTTATGCTACAGTCACTTGGCAAAATTTTTTATTAGAATTTTTAACGGCTGTCGCCGAAATTTCTGCTACTTTTAGCTACACATTTTAAATAAATAATAGAACAATCTATTACTAAAACATGCAATCTGAGATTGATTCATTGAGACAACGAATTTCTGAGCTTGAGGCAAAGAATGCTAAACTAGCAAAACAGGTTATAGAAACGAGAAGCTGAAAACGCCAAATTGGAACAGATCGCAGAAGAAAATACCGAGCTTATTACCAAATTGCAAAACTATCGTTTATTGTTGTTATATTATTATTTTACAAAGTAACTATAAATTTATATATTTCGCTCTTTCAAATTTTTACGATGCTATAAATATCCAATGAAATACTATGAATATTTTGAAATCTAACTATCATAAATATTATTATGATTAGATGCTATTATATCTTGAGCTTTGTCCCAAATAAAATGTTTTTCAAATTCGTCACTTTTCAAAAATTGATCAATGCTATGAATATTGTGATATTTTGCCTTTAAAAAAAAAAATACGTCAATCAATCATCAGGTAAAATTTTAATTTATATAAATTAGGAAAATTAGGTACTAACCTGTTTTCGTAAATCGAAAACATTAATTATTACATTTTCATTATTTACATTAGGATTGCTTGCCCTTTGAACGCGAACTTTTTCTCTAATCAAAGTGTTAAGCACATGTAAAAGCAATTCATGCTGGTCTTTGGTCTTATTGATATATTGTGCAAACACCTAATTTTGTAGAAAAAATTATCAGTATATGATGTAGTAAATAACACATTATGGCTCTACGAAAATACGAACCTTTTTAAGTTTGTTTGCCATCGAATATTTTTGAGAAGAAAAAAAACTCTGCAATACTATATCNCATAAATATTATTATGATTAGATGCTATTATATCTTGAGCTTTGTCCCAAATAAAATGTTTTTCAAATTCGTCACTTTTCAAAAATTGATCAATGCTATGAATATTGTGATATTTTGCCTTTAAAAAAAAAAATACGTCAATCAATCATCAGGTAAAATTTTAATTTATATAAATTAGGAAAATTAGGTACTAACCTGTTTTCGTAAATCGAAAACATTAATTATTACATTTTCATTATTTACATTAGGATTGCTTGCCCTTTGAACGCGAACTTTTTCTCTAATCAAAGTGTTAAGCACATGTAAAAGCAATTCATGCTGGTCTTTGGTCTTATTGATATATTGTGCAAACACCTAATTTTGTAGAAAAAATTATCAGTATATGATGTAGTAAATAACACATTATGGCTCTACGAAAATACGAACCTTTTTAAGTTTGTTTGCCATCGAATATTTTTGAGAAGAAAAAAAACTCTGCAATACTATATCGATTGCAACGTCCAAATCATTCGTATCTGTATAATCTCGAAGATGCATTCTATGATATAATAATGGTGAGAAATGATACATAAACCATATAACAGAATCACAAGATGTTTCAAATCTAATTTAGAAACCGATTTACCTGGCATGTGCTTCGGCTAGACGCAACATAGATTCTAAATAACGAACAGTGATGGGGATACCACCGCTTTGAGCCTGTAAACAAGATTTGTATTTAGTGCATGATGTAATTGAATATCATGAAAATAGATCAAATACCTCTTTTCTCAGGTTAGAATAAAGTTCGGAAACCATCGCTTCATCAAGATTCGTAAGTTGGGGAGTTATTTGTTTTGCATATATAATATATTTGCGTAAGAGTTCCTGAGAAATAAACTATGAGGGGACATAACGGAATATTAAAATAAGATTTCTTGAAAATATACGATTCGAAAAAATACATTATAAAAATACATTTTGATTTTGTGAAGGCAAAGAATCTCCTTCAGGAAGCACTTCTTCAGGATGGCTACGCATGTGACTATCAACTACAAAACTTGCAAGAATTTCATCTGCTGAAGGATCAACAGTATCTTTAACGACACAAAGAATATCAAATCTGGAAAGAATAGGCTCGGTAAGATCTACGTTTTGAGAAAACGGGATGGAGGTATTGTATCGACCTCGAATAGGGTTTGCTGCTGCAATAACTGCACAACGAGCATTTAACGTTGCATTAATTCCAGCTTTTGAAATAGAAATAGTTTGTTGCTCCATAGCTTCATGAATGCTTGTCCTGTAAATTTTAAATTTATTTAATATTATTGTTATAATTTCGATTTTACGCCATATTTTTAGCCGTATTTAAAGAAATAATCATGAATCTTATTAATTACCTGTCAGAATCGGTCATTTTATCAAATTCGTCGATCAGACAAACGCCTTTGTCGGCAAGGACTAAAGCACCTGCCTCTAATGTCCATTCTTTTGTTATCTGATCCTTCCTGACGGAAGCAGTAAGACCAACTGCAGATGCCCCTTGACCAGTAGTAAAAATGGCTCGATGCGCGGTTTTCTCAATGTATTTTAAAAATTGAGATTTGGCCGTTCCGGGATCACCTAACATTAGTATATTAATATCCCCACGGAGACGATGTTTATTTTGAATATTTTTAGGAACTCCTCCAAATAACGATAATGCGATTGCCCTCTTGATGTCATCATGACCATAAATAGAAGGCGCAATACTTTTAAAAATCTATTTGAATTGATTTATTTGTTAAAGTTTATAAATATAATAAATCGAGAATTAAACTGAGATTATACCTACCTTTTCACCAATTTTGTTATCCTTAGCGAAATTCTGAATTTGTATTCTATCGTTTTCAGTCAATTGATTGCTTTCAAACAAATCTTCTTTTTTAACAATATTATTTGCTTCTATAATTGTTGCAAACACAGGAAATCCATTCTTGATATTCAATGAAACATCAAAGTTATTGCGATAAATTCCGGTGACTTCCTGGAATAAAAAGCAATGCATATACAGGCATAAAATAAAATTATGCTTGGATTCAAAAAAAAAAACAGTAATTGTTTGTGAATTAATGAATTCTTATACAATTTCTTCGCCAGGTTTTGCGGAATCGATCAAATCTCCAAGCAAAACGACTTCCCGATGTCGAGGCAAACGCCCAGCGGGTACCGTTCCAGGACTTTCTTGTAAAGTAATCTTTTGATAATCACTATATAAAGTCTACCAGTTTTTTTCGAATAAATCACTGTAATAAAAAAAAACCGTTTTTTTTGGAAAAATTATTCAGTTATGTTTGTTCAAACCTGTTCAGTATTTAAAATAAATGGTCCCTTTGATTGACAGTGTAGGCAATAATTTAATTTGATTTCAGTTTGAATATCTTGGGTGTATGGCCCAAGGAGACCTCCGCATTTTCCGCAATTATATTTCACGTATTTCAGTTGAGGGAATACACCAGTTCGCCTCGTTATTACTCCGGAAACACGTACCAAACGGTTGAGATTAGTTTGCCTGGTAAAAGAAATAAAATAAATACTGTACATAACAAAATCAAAACATAAAAAATCGGAATGGTTTGCTCATGATTATGCCTACCTAAGATCTCTGATGTTGCAAAATGAATGAAAGTCAGTTATGCGAACACGTATTTCTTTACCAAGATGTTTGTACCCTGAATGATTTTGTACGCAAACGTTGTATGCGGCTTCATCGAGGATTTTAAGCATCTCGTCGGGAGCTTCCTCGAGGAAGTGAGCAAGTATTGATTTATTTTGTTTTAAATGACAAAAATGGACTTTCAAGCTATGAATTTGTTCTAGAAAAAATAAAAAATTACTTAATGTTTCTTACAATAAACCACGAAACAGTTGAAATTTTTACCTCTTGTTAGTTCTTCTATACGAGGACCGTATATTAATTTCCCATCTTCCGCATATGTCTTTAAAAAATTTCCGAACTGATGATAAATTCCTCTCCGTACAACAGGAATCCTAATCCATTCAATCACAGATAAGGCTTTAATTTCTGATATTTCTTCGAGATTCATATACTAAATAAATTTGATTAATTAATTTAAGTGAGTTATATCAATGAAGTTTATTTTATGCGCACGTCAAAAGTGAAGAAGTTACCTCCTCTTCATCTTCCCCTTCTTCTTCTTCTTCCGCTTTCTCTGTTTCTTTCTGCCCTATGTTGGCTTGATTATGACGACGTTTATTAATTGGTTTGATCAAATCATTAACTAATTATAACATTTTTTTTAAAAAAAAAAAAATGAATGAATGAATGATTAAACAATGAATGAACAATAAATTGAAGAATACAATTAGTGAGATGAAACCATTTTTTTTTACCGATGGGCATAAATACACCAGTACTTTGATCAGTATCCGGATCCATTCCTCTTTCCATTCTTTGCATATATAATTCAGCCTCTCTTCGAATAGTTGGGGATAAACTAACTTGTGATTCATCATTTAAAAAGTCTGGGTCATATTCATCTAAACGAGGGTCTTCTTGATAATCTCTTAATAAAAAGAAATATCATAAAATTTTAATTAAGTATTTCCTTAAAGTAAAGGCACGAAGACAATTTTTACCTTTCAAAGATTTCAGGGTCAAATAAATTTTCTCCTTCTTCTTCGGAATCAGCAACTTCAGCAATATCGTCTTCAATTAAATTTTCTTCTTCTTCTATGTCTGATAATAGGATAGAGGGGCTTAATTGAGGCAAGGAATCTCTTTGAGGACTTGAGTCTCGCGCAACTTGAGCGCGTACTTGAGATGAGGGACTAGATTCTCTGGCACGTTTACGCCCAGACTATTTTTTAAAATTTCCCGTCAATGAATATTCATGTACAAAGAAATAAAACACATAATATTTATAATATTTTAACTTGCCATTTTGAAATTCAGTCAGGTAAAATAAACACTAAATATGCCAAATATGCTAAATGTGCTAAGGCAAGAATAATCTTTTAAATGCACAAGAAGTTGATTTATCATCTAACGCGTTACGCGTCAAACTTGAACACAAATTACGGGGGGGGGCAAAAGTATTGTTTTTGATACATTTAAACTTGACTTTTTATATTATAAACTAAACCTAATTTAGAGAAACAATTATAACTTTTTTTTTAAAATGCAAAATATAATTTCTCGATAAAAATTGAAAATCTGCCATTATTTTAGTCTTTCGCTCGCCCAAAGGGAACAACTTAATTATAGAAAAATCTTATATAAAAAATCAAACAATTAAGAATGTATAGAATGTATACAACTTATTTACTATTCATCATCATAGTATAAGCAACAGAAATAATTGTCCAAAGCATAATTATATTACTTTTGAATAAAATAAAGATTCAACTTTATTCTTAAAATAGAAAGAATATTAAAACTAACAATTAAAACGTGACCCTCTCTTTCGACTATATTTCAATAAAATAATTAAAAGAATTTTACTTGAAATCTAAGTACGTTTTCGCTTAGTCCAAGTAACATTTTGGCAGAGACAACCGGCAACAACAACACTTGAGTAGTTACATAGAATTGTTACAGATATTAAGACAAAAAAGATTAATCATATGGTAATTTTTTTGGGAATATGATATTTAGTTAAAATTTATGGTATCTCCAGCACTCGCTATTAAAATGGGAAAAGTTGGATACTGTCATTGCGGTACACTGACGAAGGCATAGATGCGTGCAATAAGGGCAAACTAACTCTGGTAACTTGTCAACAATAAAATTTAAGTTGGGTAGTTGTACTGATATGTTCAAGCATCGTTATACTAAATACTAAAAGGAACTGTTAAGAAAACTCATGGTCTAAACATTATTCGGGTACTCATGTTACGCGGTGATAATATATAAACGAAAAGAATTAGACAACGGGTCTTTTTTTTTTTAAAAAAAAAATAAATAAATAAAAACTTACTATATTACAGTTATTGGAGAAATCTGATGAAGAGAGGATTAAAATTATAAAATTATAAAATTATAATAAATTAAAAATGACAGATGATAATTAAATGCTAATTGTTACACGAAATATAATAGATAGATATTTTTTGATTTTTTTCTTATTTGCCATTATGGACATTCGTGTAAGAGATCCAATGAGCCGTTCAGAAAAATCAATGAAGCCCAAAGTTTCAGAGAATATCAAGAAAATTAAAGAACGTATAATACAGACCAATCAACTAGTGGAACTGTTCAAGACCAAAGAAAAAGGTTGCTTATTAAATTATATAATCAACTGAAATATGTGACGCGTTTCTTTTTACTAATTCGACTGATTTTATTACTTCAAGAACTTGTTCAGCATAAAGAATGCGTCGTGTCTTTAGAACAAAAACTTGGGAAAACGAAAACGCAAGTAGACACGTTGAATAGGGAAAATGAAATTTTTCAACAGGTGGCACAGCAATTTCGTTCCGAAGTTGAACAACTTAAAAAAGAATTGGCACAAAAAAATGATTTAATAATTGAACACGCATCATTAAAAAACGATCTTAAACGAATTCGAACAGAAAACGATAAATTAGGAAAAAGAATTAATTCACTTGAAGTATTTGCATTTTGTCATAAAATTTTTGGTAAAAATTTAGTAAAAAATTAAGATTGAAACAATTCACCAATTTCTTTATGAACGATTGTTAAATAATAGGTACTGAAAAGTCAACTGGAACGCAAGGTACAAGAGGGTGAGGTCGCGATTGATATGAGAGAAAATCAGGAGAAAGAAATAACTCGTTTAAAAAAGGAACTTGAGAAGAAGTAAGCCTTTTATAAATCTTTTATAACATATGAATATATGATATAAAATTTAACTTCAGCAAAACGAAATGATTGACATTACTTAAATATTTTAATAGCTTCTATACATTGTGTTTAAAAAGTTATTTTTATGATTTTATATATTAATTTAATTGAGGATGCTAGTATTGCACATCACAACTATGCTCCATTGGACTCTCTAGTATTTTCATTAATGCTAGGTGTTCACAAGAAATTATGAAGGGTTAAAATAATTTGCAATGTTATTTGCTCTCTTTCAATTGATCTTTTTTTTTTGTGTGGAAATAATTAACATTTTGTTTATTTATTTATTTATTTATTTATTTTTAATTAAAATAATTATAATAATTAAAATAGAGAAGAGAGATTAAAAAACGAAACCAAAAATCTTCAACAAAAATTAAATGATTTCAAAGATCTTCAACAGAAATTAAATGATTCCAAAGATCTTCAACAGAAATTAAATGATTCCAAAAAACAAGTTTCAACTTTACAGCGCGAAAATAGAGAGATGCTTAATTTAAAAAAGCAAAATTCCGAGATCGAAAGATTAAAAAACGGAAATAAAGATCTTCAACAGAAATTAAATGATTCACAAAAACAAGTTGTAACATTACGGCATGAAATTAATTTATCGTCCAAAGCTTCATCTCAAAGCAAAAGTGATACGGATCAACGTGTAATTGTTTTAATAGAAAAAATTCAATCCATGAAACAAGATATTGAAAATTTAGAAACGCAAAAGGTAATGAAAAATTTTTTATTTATTGGAATTTTTATTGTTTGTCACTAATTAAAATGAAAAAAATTTTTGTCTTTAGAGAGCTTTACAAGATCTTGTGACTGTACAACAAGTAGAATTATTGAAATCACAGCAAGCTAAAAAATCAGAATTGCTTTCTCAAGTTAATGTGCGTATTAGTTCTCTTAATTTTGGTTTACTATAGTTTGCATTGATTTTGAAAATTTTAATCAGGATTCTGAGAGATGTTTTTCATAATCTTAGGAAATTGAAAGATTTTACAACAAATCTAAGGAATTTTCCTCCCAGGATAGTGTACCTAAATCGTCTGTGCAGCCTTCCGAAGAAAGGTTATCAAAATCTATTGCTTCAGGAAAAAATGTACAAAATTCATGTTCTTCAATATCTAAAAAAGATTCAATGAAAGTTAAAGATAATTTAAACAAATCTAAACGAAACAATGTTCAAGAGAATGTTCTTTCAGTCTTTGAGGTGACGAAAAACAATACGGGTGTAAGAAAAAGGAAATCAACAAGAGTTGCATCATCACCTACGAATAGTTTGCCGAAAAAGGCGACCCAATCTAAGAAAAGAAAAATTGATAATAAAGCTGAAAGCGAATCATTGAAAGCTAAAGTATCCTTTGACCGCATTGACGATTTGGATTGTAAGTAAAAAATTGGAGGTTTTTCATTTATAAAAAAATAAAATAAAAATATTATTAAATTTATTAAATTTAAATATTTTCTGTAAATAGTCATAAAAGAGACGATCAATAATTTTAGGTTATCATCACAAAATTCATTACAATTAATGGATACTTTACGACAATTCGCATATGAAAAAAGTTCAATTTTTCTTCAAGCGATTGATGAATTACTTCGTAATCTTGATACACCAATTTATTTGGACAATGAAAACGATGATGATATATTGAGAAATTTTACTCGAGAAGGCGCATTTTTTTTAATACGGATACCTGCTGTGTTACCTCAGAAAGAAACAAATGTTTTGTTATTTTTGTGGTTTCTTTTCAGTGAATTTCCTACGGTATTTAAATTAATTAATTTGAAGTTTCAATAAGTTCATTTTTCATTTATTAATTTTATTTTATATATATATATATATATATATATGTAATAGAGTAGGTTGCTCGATAAAGTATTTTCGTGGGCCAATGAAAAAACTTTATTAGCTGGGATTAACTCTGATGAAATATTCGATTTAGGATACTTTTGGTGCGCATCGTTCCATTGTTAAGACATTGCTTTCTACAGTCCGGATATAATGAACTTTTTGAAATTAATCATTAATCAATAATAATTATTCTAGTCGTTTATGTCGCGTATATGTGACTCTTTGCAGAGCTGTAAACGATCTTCAGAGAGCTCGTATATTTTGTTATGACATCCTGAGGGAGAAAACTAATTATCAATTTATACAATATTTATTTGTGAATATCGCGAGGATTTGGCCCGTTATTCTCAAAATCCCCAAAAGTTCCTATGCAAATCCATTTTCTTTAGGTTCGGAAATCTTTTTTTTTTTTTAATATTTTATCATTTTCTAATATTGTCTAATCCTTTTCCGTGTTTGTTCAGATGAATTTTTCATTCTGCGTACAATTGAGAGCATTGTTGCTAGAATTTTTATTGAAAGAATGCGTGAGGAATCGGTAATTATTTTTTACTTTATGCAAATAACGAACGTGCGTATGTATGAACGTCTTTACTGATCAATATTGAAACATAGATCCATAAAATGTATAATACTTTCATTCAATGTTGTTCTTGGACTGAGCCACACCAAGCTCCGTCTTTGAAAGAAATTTTACAAATTTTAGCAAATATTCTACAGTCTGAAGAATTTCATGATCGTTGTTCCAAAGAGTATTTCCAAGGTAATTCATTAGTTTTATATGATTAAATTTGTCTGTAATTAATTAATTAATTAACGATAACATAACTTTGTTCATCCTATAGATCAATTTCAAGAGTATCGATTTAACCTTGTCAAGTCTTGTGAATTAGCTGCTACTTGGTGGCGATGGGATGATGTATTCGAACGATTTATTGGACAAATTTTGTGGCCACTGGTTAAAGATGAGAAAGGAAAGGACACTCCTTTGGAGATTATTGGGGAAGTTTGTCGTCCAAGATTATCTGAACGCGAAGACAAAATGGGTGTCGTTGAAATAAGAGAAAGAATAACTTTATCATTAGATGAGTGTTGTCCCGGTAAATTTATTCTTTTTTTATTTTCTATCATTAATTTTAAAATTTAAACGATTTAATCATTATAATTGTTATTCGATTGTTATGTAGTTTCCTTTACATTACAAGTTCAAGCAGCACAGGTTTTGGTCAAACTGGCAAATGGAAATCCACGATATTATCAAGATGTACTTTCTTGGTATTTAAATTTGGAAAAAGAAAAATCACGACAGTTATCCAAATCTTTTACTGATGATTTGGAATATATTCAAACATATATATCTAATCACATCAAGATTGTATGTGAATAATCTTCTCTTTATTCCTTATTTATATTTTTGACCAGGAGGTTTAGGTCCCCACCTTTTAAACATGTGTTAAATACAGTAATCTATTTCAAAGACACGTATTCACGTGATTTTATGATATTAATTAATTATTTAATTATTCTTTCACCAATTTGCATAATCTTTCCATTATAGATATTGAACTTTTTCTGTATGAACCTCCAAATAAATAATAATGATTCAAATAATGGTATAATTGATAAAGTTCTATAAAAAATAAGGATTTTGTTTTTTGGCGCATCTGCATTTTGGTGCATTGACAAATAATAGGTGACAAATATGAATATTCGTGTGACATAGGGTGACAAATAATCTAACCGACCCTTGCAATTAGTCAACCAATAAAATATTTGAAACGTATGACCCATGCGCCATAACGCAGATGCGTAAAAAAACATAATCCAAAAAAATAATATATATTAATGTATAAAATATTTGAATAATTTACATCATTCAAAACTGTTCAAACCTTGTCTATCCTCAAATCTGGGTTCTTGACGTGGATGATGTTTATGATATTCTTTAAAAAAAACTTATTTAAAGATGTAACGAATGGTCAAAAAAAAAAGAATTAAGCAAATTAAATGAATCAAGAATTTAAATGAATTAAACGTACTAGGTCCCGGACTACCAAACATAGTCAAAATGCTAAGTTCCATTTCATTATGTCCATAATATGAACATGGATCATATACAATCGGCTCTTTTTTAATAGTATTGACACCCCAATTTCCGCTCCAAAGGTCACCATGTATTAATACAGGTTTTACTTCAATATCTTGAAGCAAGTAATGAATAACTTTATTGATAACGATTTCACCCAATTCTCGTAATCTGAAATCACTAGAATATTTTTTCAAACATTTATCTATCATAGACTTCAATCTTCTTTCTCTGAAGAATGTTTCCCAATCATTCTCCCACGTATTATCTTGTTCGGTAGTTCCACACATTGTCGCCACAGAAAAACCAAATTTACCATTTGGCGAATATGTGGAATGAAGTTGGGCAAGCTTTCTTGCAAATAATTCTTGCACAGGCGACCCAGAAATCTGAAGAAAAGTAGTCACTAGAAAGGCACCACCATTGGGTAAAGTTCCAACGCACAAAGGTTTTGGTGCAAACCCCGGAACTGCCTCTGATATTGCTTCTAGTGATTCTTTTTCACCTAAAAATGAGTATTCATTTTATCATTTTTATAGAACATTTATAAGGGAAATCGATTTGAAGGTTAATTATTACTTTATACAGACCTTCAAACATCACTTGTGAATTTTTATCATTATTTATCTATTATTTAATAACTTGTTTATCAAACACACGTTTCCTAAGTTCAATACTTGTCTTTAAATAAATACCTTGACGAATATGTCGCCAGAATCAGTGCGAAGCTTAAAAGCATTATTGAGACCACTGCTTTCCGAAGTAGCACTTATAATTTTTGTACAAATTCCATTAGCACGAAGAGCGTCCAAAATTACCGAAGTCAATTGCGACATTATTAAAAATCAGTGGAAATGTCAAAAATTTGTGTAACTTTAACCTATGTGCGTGATTTATACAGATAACTAGTATTATTTAGAAAACCAAATTGATTGATAATCTAACTTGGTTGCCAGCCCTAGAAAATATTCCGGCATTCAATAACGATGTATTGATACCAAATAGTTTGTATGGTCTCAAATCGATCATTCCATAATTTTCGGAAGGAGCAATCTCGGTAGAGAATGCGGCATAAAGCTTTGCTAATTTGCTTACATCCATTAATAAAGAGGAGATTTCCCTACTAGTTTTGCCAAAAATTCCCATTGTATTGATTCTAGCAGTATACTTGTTAGTCTCTTTCGTATGATAAAAATCGATTGTGATAAAGTTTGCCAGGTCTTCCTTCAACTTATCTTTGTCGTTTTCGAACCAAAAGACTGAATCTATCCATTTGTCTGGATATCTTGTCATCTTAGGTATTTCAACTGTGCTCCTCGGACTGCCTTTTACCATTACAACTTCATCACTATCTGTTTCTTTAAAGTATAGAAAGATTCTGTTCTCGTTGTTTTCTGACAAAATTATCACCTTAGTACCTATAAAAATAGATTCTTTGGTTTCATTTTTTTTATCACCCTTATTACTACCCGAGATCCAAGACATCATATTGGCAAAATTTCACTTTTGTTAGAAGTTTAATATATGCGTAGTTAAAAATTTTCTTCTTTACAAAAGTTAGTCGAATGATCAGCGGATTGAGTTGACGTTGTTATATAGTGAAATATCACGAGAACTTAACCAGCTGCAGTCAAATTTTATTAAATAAATAACAAGATAACAATAATAAATATCAATACCTAACATAAATACCCTATTAGTATTAGATTCTTATATGTATATCAGTTTATAAATAGTTTTAATCACATGACTTTGTGGCGCAGTAAAGTTACACGATAACAGTAATGGTTACACAAAGGCGCAGTAATAGTAAGTAACACAGTGGCATAGTAAAATAGTAGATCACATTACTAATATAGGAATAATAGTGTAACCCCAATAGTTATAAATACAAGACCTTTTCCAAACCTTTTAGACAGTTTTACAGTTCTACTTTGAACCCCCTTTAAAATAAAAAAGGATGGAACAAATCAATCCTTAGGAGAGGACTTCTAAAGGTAATAAACCTTTTTGTATTTACGAAAAATACTTTTATTTTTACTCTTAATCCTAAAGTTCTTGAATGACAAAAATAATAAAAGAATTATTATTTTATTTGTATTTTTAATTATTAATAAACTAACACATATAATTAATAAAAGAATATTGAATGTTATGGGATTAAAATGCTTGATTGCATAATTGTATAATGTTAATATTCTTGAGTTAATGAAATAAAGTATAAACTTTCGTAGAAGAATAAATAAAGTCATGACTTATGTTAGAAGAAGATATTATCTTTGAGTGTTTGAGTAAACGCATAACCCCTTTGCTTTGAGCGTTCGAGTAAACGCAAATTATTTTTGAGCGTTTGATGGAAAACGCATATTTGTTTTAAGAGTATAGCTTTTTACGTTTGAGTTAATACGTAGTAATGTTTTAAAGAGAGAATACTTTTTGCGTTTGAGTTAATACGCAGTAATGATTTAAAGAGAAAATACTTTTTGCGTTTGAGTTAATACACAGACATATTATATTTGAATGCATAGACGGTTACACCTCTTGTTAAATNAACCTTTTGTATTTACGAAAAATACTTTTTTTTCTTAACCCTAAAGTTCTTGAATAACGAAAATAATAAAAGAATTATTATTTTATTTGTATTTTTAATTATTAATAAACTAACACATATAATTAATAAAAGAATATTGAATGTTATGGGATTAAAATGCTTGATTGCATAATTGTATAATGTTAATATTCTTGAGTTAATGAAATAAAGTATAAACTTTCGTAGAAGAATAAATAAAGTCATGACTTATGTTAGAAGAAGATATTATCTTTGAGTGTTTGAGTAAACGCATAACCCCTTTGCTTTGAGCGTTCGAGTAAACGCAAATTATTTTTGAGCGTTTGATGGAAAACGCATATTTGTTTTAAGAGTATAGCTTTTTACGTTTGAGTTAATACGTAGTAATGTTTTAAAGAGAGAATACTTTTTGCGTTTGAGTTAATACGCAGTAATGATTTAAAGAGAAAATACTTTTTGCGTTTGAGTTAATACACAGACATATTATATTTGAATGCATAGACGGTTACACCTCTTGTTAAATATAACAATGTTAAAGGGCGTCGCCGCAACGAAAAGACCGATTATGTCTATAAACTGACTGGTGCCTTCTATAAGTAAAATAGAAACCAAACTGTCGTGTGTCTTTGGACATAGCACGTTAAACTCCTAAAAGAATCATAAAATGTATCAGGTTAATCATGTACGGACCATAGTGATTGACCCAGATAACAACGTGATGATGATAATTGGTGTTACTAAATGATCTGTACAACCATCGTTCAGACTAGTGTTCCGATCCTATTTCAAAATGCAATCCGGATTAAATCCGGATTTTCTCAATCAAATCCGAATTATAAATCCTTATCCTTAAATATTTCAGATCCATCCTTATTTTAAGGATCCATTCTTATTTTTAGGATCCATCCTTATTTTTAGGATCTATCCTTATTTACAGGATCCATCTTTATTTTTAGGATCCATCTTTATTTTTAGAATTCATCCTTATTTTTAGAATCTATCCTTATTTACAGGATCCATCCTTATTTTTAGGATCCATCCTTATTTTTAAAATTTATCTTTATTTTTAGATTCATCTTTATTTTAGGATCTATCCTTTATTTAAATTTATTTTTATTTTTAAATTATAATACTTTGAAATATATAAAATTAAAATAAATAAAAGAAACCACTTTTCAAAACTTTATTTAATAAAATGAAAATTTATAATTTGTTTTATAATTTTTTATTATTAATTATTCTTTTGCATTTCTTCAATTTCATCTCATTCTTTTTCAAAAAACTTCCATTGAATTAAGATTTCTTTTTAAAAAAAGCATTTTACCAGTTAAATCTGTATCTAAACGAATTCTTTTTGTTGTAATTATATTATTAACATGTGAAAATAATCTTTCACATGAAACAGAAATTGCTGGTATTCCAAGATATTTACGAGCAATTTTAGATAATTTGGAAAAAAGTTGTATATTTACTTGCCACCACTCATTTTCTAATACAACTGGTTTTGCTAAATAACTATCTATTTCAATATTAATATTTATATTTGATTGATTTAAATTTTTATTTTTCATTAGACAATATTGACGATATTTCTTATGTGAACATAATGAAAATTCTGCATTATTTGTTAAAAGTGTAGTTGAACTAGATGATTTTACAGGTAATGAATTATTTGGATCAAGTTCATTACGAAGTTTTTGAATTATTCTCTTTTTTTCATCTTCAGATTTTATAAAATCTAATATTTTATAACGTGGATCTAATAAAGAAGTCATTAATTCTATATCATTAGAAAAATTCCAATAATAAATTAATGCAGAATAGATATTATTTTTAACTTTTTCCAAAATTCCTGTTGTATTTAATGGATTTTTAATAGAAACATTTCTTTTTAATATATTACTTATAATTTCTTCATCTTCAATTTTGATTAATGATTCTTCAGTCTCAAATACAGTATTTTCATCAAGATAATTAATATTAATATTATCTAATGAAGAGTTACCAGCTAAATTAAAGATTAACTTTTTAATAGTTGATATTTTAAAACTTAATGTTACATAAGTTCCTCCTGAAAAATCTCGAATTGCATTTTCAAATGGCATTAAAAGATTAATTAATTGATTTAATAATTCTCATTCTTTTTTAGAAAACATAATTTTTCTTAATTTATTTCCATCACTTTTGTCTTCTTTATTTGTACTTGTAACTAAATCAACTTGAAGTCGTATAATTGCATCTTTAAGAAAAAAGAAACATCTTGAATACATCATAATATATCTTGATAATTTAATTTAGATTGTGTTTCTTCTAATTTTTCTAATTGTTTTTGTGTTGAAAAAAAATTAATTACTCATTTTACACGTGCTATAAGAATTTCTACAGATGCCAATCCTTTACCAATTACCAACTGAAGTGTATACGTCTTACGTGAAATTCGTTGAATATTTTCACATTTATCTTTTTGAATTAATATAGGAAATGTTGATTTTATATTTGCACCATTATCTGTAACAATTGCCATTACACTATACATGTCGTCAAAACTAATTTGGTCTTGACTCAACTCTTAAACTTTCAATTTTTAATTGCGTCTGACTCAACTAATTGTGTCAATTACTAATAAAAATTAAAATTTGCCTTGACTCAACTTCAATTTTTCTCAATTTTAATTGCGTCTGACTCAATTCAATAGTTTTGACGACATGTATACATTACACGTCCTTCAAGATTCCAACTTGTAATACATTGATAAAGTAATTCAGAAATAGTTTTAGATGTGTGAGAAGAAGGAGCATATTTTATTTCTAACATTACATTTTTAATTTTAAAATCTGGTATATACTTGCACGCAAAATTATTTTGGGACCCCGAAATTGCAATTTCAGAGAAAAAAGTCAAAATAGTTTTTCATAGAAGACAAAATTATTTTACTTAAAACCTGAAATTTTTTGACCGCCCAGGTTTATTCTTTGATTAAAGATACGTATAACTAGATACTTTTTTTACTTTCATATATAGAATAGATTCTGCATAAATTTCAAAAAGTCGAAATATCTCAAAAATCCAAAATCAATTTTGGGAACATGTATAATCTGGTATAATCCATGTTGCAATAATTATACTTGTATGCTAAATTATTTTGGAGAAAAAAATTGAAATAGTTTTTCATAGAAGATGAAATTATTTTATTTAAAACCTAAAATTTTTTGACTACCCAGATAAATTTCTTGATTAAAGATGCATATAATTAGATACTTTTTTTACTTCCATATATAGAATAGATTCTGTATAAATTTTAAAAAGTCGAAATACCTCAAAAATTCAAAATCAATTTTGGGAACATGTACAGTAGCCCACGAATGTACTGCAACACCTAAAATTTTGTCTTTAAAAAATTCTATATTGTAAACCATCGATTTTAGAATAATAGTTCCTATACTCATTTTAATCTTTGAGATTTGGAGATTTTTTGAGAACTGTTTGATATCAAATTAATAATGCCAATTTTTCGGAAATGTGTGATCAACATGGTGAATTGTCATTTAATAAAATTTCAATTGTAAATAAAATTTTATACAGAATAGTTACAACAAAAGTGATCATAGGGTTGATTGTTCTTCCCAAGGAGAACAGGTATGCCAAATTTCATAACAATTGGATCAGTGGTTATGGAGAAATTAACTCTTGAAAATTGAAATTTTACTAATAAAATATTTTTTTTATTTATTTTATTAGTAAAATTTCAATTTTCAAAAGTTAATTTCTCCATAACCACTGATCCAATTGTTATGAAATTTGGCATACCTGTTCTCCTTGGGAAGAACAATCAACCCTATGATCACTTTTGTTGTAACTATTCTGTATAAAATTTTATTCACAATTGAAATTTTATTAAGTGACAATTCACCATGTTGATCACACATTTCCGAAAAATTGGCATTATTAATTTGATATCAAACAGTTCTCAAAAAATTTCCAAATCTCAAAGATTAAAATAAGTATAGGAACTATTATTCTAAAATTGATGGTTTGCGATATAGAATTTTTTAAAGACAAAATTTTAGGTGTTGCAGTANTTGAGAACTGTTTGATATCAAATTAATAATGCCAATTTTTCGGAAATGTGTGATCAACATGGTGAATTGTCACTTAATAAAATTTCAATTGTGAATAAAATTTTATACAGAATAGTTACAACAAAAGTGATCATAAGGTTGATTGTCCTTCCCAAGGAGAACAGGTATACCAAATTTCATAACAATTGGATCAGTGGTTATGGAGAAATTAACTCTTGAAAATTGAAATTTTACTAATAAAATATTTTTTTTATTTATTTTATTAGTAAAATTTCAATTTTCAAAAGTTAATTTCTCCATAACCACTGATCCAATTGTTATGAAATTTGGTATACCTGTTCTCCTTGGGAAGGACAATCAACCTTATGATCACTTTTGTTGTAACTATTCTGTATAAAATTTTATTCACAATTGAAATTTTATTAAGTGACAATTCACCATGTTGATCACACATTTCCGAAAAATTGGCATTATTAATTTGATATCAAACAGTTCTCAAAAAATTTCCAAATCTCAAAGATTAAAATAAGTATAGGAACTATTATTCTAAAATTGATGGTTTGCGATATAGAATTTTTTAAAGACAAAATTTTAGGTGTTGCAGTATATTCGTGAGCCACTGTATAGCAGTAACACCTAAATATCTATGTTTAACTCTACTGGACTAAAGATCTATAGTTAATGATACTGTTATAGTTGTTTCATTTAATAAATTCATTAAATTTTCACGGTTATGTTTATAGCTTTTTGATATTATTGTTTTGATCTTTTGTTCTCTAGGTATATTAAATGAAGAATTAAAATGTGAAATCATTTCTTTATACACCAGATTTGTAACTGTTGAAATAGGTTGATTAGTAATTAACATCCATTTAAGAAGAACTTCTTTAAGTTATTTTTGAATATGTTTAGAATAAAGGTAATGAGATTTAACAAAATCAGTAATTTTAGTATTTCGTAACTAAAAAATTAATTATTAAATCAATAAAAAAATTATAATATAATATATAAAAAATTTCAAAATCTAATTTTATACCTTTTTAGAAATTCTAATTTCATCATTATTAATATATCCGGAATTATATAGAGGCGTTCTAGGACGCTATATATACGAAACGTCCGGAGAACGCACTAGAACGGTGCGTTCTAGTACGCTATATATACGAAACGTTCAGAGAACGCACTAGAACGGTACGTTCTAGTACGCTATATATACAAAACGTTTGGAGAATGCACTAGAACGGTGCGTTCTAGTACGCTATATATACGAAGCGTTCGGAGAACACACTAGAACAGCATATTTAATACGCTATATGAACGTAGGTGATGTTCGTAGGATGCTATAGATCGGTGTATTTTGGACGCACTAGAACGTTTATATTTAATTCCTGATGTAATAGAATGAGCATCTCGCAAATGTGCAATTAAATTTCCAGTTGAACCTCCAGCATTTCGATATATTTGATTACATCTATTACCACTTTCATCTAAAAACTTACAAATTTGAATCTCTTTACCTTTTGAATTAAGTCTTTTTTCAAAATGCTGTCTTGTAAATAATGATTTCTTTCTTTTATATTTTTTGATTGTAATTATAGAATGTTCTGTACCTGCACAAATCAAAAAATATTATTTTTTATTCAAAAATTAAATGTCAATTTCATGAAAATAATATTATTAAACATTATTACCAATTGTATCAATTGTATTATCTTGATTTTCAGTAGTTGGATTATTTTAGTTTTCTTTAGAATCTATTTGAAAACAATCTTCAAATTGATCAAAGTCATCTGCCATCATTAAATGAAATATATAGATTGGATAAAGAAAACATAAAAAAAAATAGATAATCAATTATTTATTAAAAATTACATGAAATCTTTTTTTTAATAAAAATTAAAATGATATACATTTAATTGTCAATTCGTCTAAGATCAGCAAAAAATGTCGATCATTCTATAATAAAATTCGGAGTAAATTTATATGTATTTTATTATAGCTTGGAATTTGACGCACGTATATAAGTAAATATAAATTGTTATAAATGAAATTTTAGTATCTGTTAAGTAAGCTATTTGAGCATTTTTTTGTATAAAGTTTGATAAATTTTTTAAAAAATAAAAGATACTTTCTTATATGCTGAAAAAATCAATTCTTTAAAATTTTTGAAAACTGTATATTTTTATAGTACTTTTACACACATCATATACATGTCATCAAAACTATTGAATTGAGTCAGACGCAATTAAAATTGAGAAAAATTGGAGTTGAGTCTATACGTGTTGCCCAAATCCCAAATAATTTGGAATTTGGGACGCCAAAATGCACAAATTACTAGTATTTGGGATTTGGGATTTGGGATTTCGGCAAAAGATACTAATTATAATTTGGGATTTGGGATTTGGGATTTGGGATTTCGGCAAAAGATACTAATTATAATTTGGGATTTGGGATGCCAAAATGCACAAATTACTAGTATTTGGGATTTGGGATTTGGGCATTTGGATTTTGAATTTGGGTGGCAGATATAGTTGAGTCAAGGCAAATTTTGATTTTTACTAGTAACTGACGCCATTAGTTGAGTTAGACGCAATTAAAAATTGAAATTTTAAGAGTTGAGTCAAGGCCAAATTAGTTTTGACTCAACTCTTAAAATTTCAATTTTTAATTGCGTCTAACTCAACTAATGGCGTCAGTTACTAGTAAAAATCAAAATTTGCCTTGACTCAGACGTAATTAAAATTGAGAAAAATTGGAGTTGAGTCTATACGTGTTGCTCAAATCCCAAATAATTTGGAATTTGGGACGCCAAAATGCACAAATTACTAGTATTTGGGATTTGGGATTTGGGATTTCGGCAAAAGATACTAATTATAATTTGGGATTTGGGATTTGGGATTTGGGATTTCGGCATTTGGGATTTTGGCATTTGGATTTTGAATTTGGGTGGCAGGTATAGTTGAGTCAAGGCAAATTTTGATTTTTACTAGTAACTGACGCAATTAGTTGAGTTAGACGCAATTAAAAATTGAAATTTTAAGAGTTGAGTCAAGGCCAAATTAGTTTTGACGACATGTATAACACATCAGATGTAAGTTATATTATAATTTTATTAAATAACTTAACCCCAATTTTCTATATGCAAATACTGCTGTTCTTAGGCGAATCAGCAATTAATTTACTTATTTATTATAAGTTTGACAGTAATGGACAATTTAATAATTTATAAGTATTAAATTATTTAAATTTAAATTATTATTTAAATTATTATTTAAATTATTAATTATTAACTAAATTATAATTTGTTTACTGTTAATAGAAGTAAAGGTGGAGATAGAGATATTGGATTAGGTAGTGTAATAGTAAAATTGGTTAATTATTGATACTTTTATAACTGTTGTTGACCGGGATTCACCTTCAAAGGAATCAGGGTAACAGACAACTAATAGCAGGGAAAACAAAGTATAAAGATCACACAGCAATTATACATGATGTGCTAAAGTTGCAAGGGTTTTATATTAAAAGAAATATAAAGAATGAAGGTTTTATAATTGGGGATTTATTCGAAAGAGGCTTTAGGGTGAGATTTTATAAATGTATTCACCAAGAATACTAACAACTTAACAAATATTCACTAAGAATTCAAATTACACAATCATTTATTAATAACATAGAAATCCTATTCTAATCAACATCAATTTACTGAGTTATTTCTTAACTCAGGAGTTAACTTACAAGTTCAACTAAGTTCAACTAAAAGGAAAACTCATCCTTTAAATACATGTTAATTTATGTTCTAATTTATGTTCCCATCTATGTCAAATGTATGTTCCATCTAATGATCCTAATTATGTCCTAGATTATGATCTGTACTATGTTCTAGATTATGATCTGTACTATGTTCTAGATTATGATCTGTACTATGTTCTAGATTATGATCTGTACTATGTTCTAGATTATGATCTGTACTTCAGATCTACTTACAAATTTATCTAAGAACTAATTTAATAATAAACTGTAATTTGTAATACATGACTATAAATAATTGTTACTAATAATAGATATAATGTTATAATAATAAAAACTATGTAAATAATAAAGAATTAATAAAAATACTAATTAATAATAATATAATAATAATATGTAATAAGAGAATATAATGAAATAATAAAGATAATAATAATAAAAAATAAAAATAAAATCAAACAGTCTAACACTGTTTATCCAAGAATACGATTTTCAATATTCTCTTTTTCTACTCTCTCTATTAAGCTAAAGTTTTGGTTCTTTCGGTGGATCTTGCCATAGCAGACATGTTTTGTTCTTATTGAGTTAAGTTCTTTCAGTGATCTTATCTTTTAGGGAAATAGTAATCGTAATCTTATGCTTCTTGTTCTAGTGATAGCGGTCTTCTTCTCATCTGTGTTTTTCTGTTGGTCTCTTTCTGTTAGTCTTTTTGTTGGTATTTTCAAAGTTCAATGCTTCTTCTCTTGGGTTTGGTTATACCTGCCGCTAGGGATGGTAGGCGCAATACGAATTGAGCCAGGAATTTAGCCAGATTTAATTTAGCCAATTGAGCCCGGAATTTAGCCACGGTGCAATCAGGCGCAATGGCTAAATTCTGGCGCAAAGGCTAAATAATGGCGCAATTCTGATTGGCTGGCGCAATTATAAAATTTATTAAATAATTATTTTTAAATTTTTAAAAATAATTAATTTTAACTTTAATTTCAAATCAATTTTACGTAACTAGGAGCGATTTTCTACTATGATATTTCTATGACAGATCGAAAGATCTGGTTCTTAGCTACAAGATGATATATATTTTATTTCTGTAACATTAAAATTGATCAAATTATAGCTATTTGAAAACAATATATTAAAATGTTAATATCGGTAAAATTAATTAAAAATTTTATCTGATCAACCTTTTGTCACGTGACAAAATTGCGCCAGCCAATCAGAAATTGCGCCTGAATTTAGCCAGAAAAAAATTAATTAGCCTTTGAGCCAGAATTTAGCCGGCGCAATTTAATTAGCCTTTGAGCCAGAATTTAGCCAGAATTTAGCTGGCGCAAAATTAATTAGCCAAAGGCGCAATTATTGAGCCAGCCTTCATATCAATTGAGCCTTCCACCCTTACCTGCCGCCCAAATTCAAAATCCAAATGCCGAAATCCCAAATGCCGAAATTCCAAATTCCAAATCCCAAATCCCAAATTATAATTAGTATTTTTTGCCGAAATCCCAAATCCCAAATCCCAAATACTAGTAATTTGTNGATATTTCTATGACAGATCGAAAGATCTGGTTCTTAGCTACAAGATGATATATATTTTATTTCTGTAACATTAAAATTGATCAAATTATAGCTATTTGAAAACAATATATTAAAATGTTAATATCGGTAAAATTAATTAAAAATTTTATCTGATCAACCTTTTGTCACGTGACAAAATTGCGCCAGCCAATCAGAAATTGCGCCTGAATTTAGCCAGAAAAAAATTAATTAGCCTTTGAGCCAGAATTTAGCCGGCGCAATTTAATTAGCCTTTGAGCCAGAATTTAGCCAGAATTTAGCTGGCGCAAAATTAATTAGCCAAAGGCGCAATTATTGAGCCAGCCTTCATATCAATTGAGCCTTCCACCCTTACCTGCCGCCCAAATTCAAAATCCAAATGCCGAAATCCCAAATGCCGAAATTCCAAATTCCAAATCCCAAATCCCAAATTATAATTAGTATTTTTTGCCGAAATCCCAAATCCCAAATCCCAAATACTAGTAATTTGTACATTTTGGTGTCCCAAATCCCAAATTATTTGGGATTTGGGTAACATGTATAGGTTTGGTATAAATGTTGTTTCTTCAAGCTTCTGCTAATTCGAGATCTGGAGTATACATGTTCCCAAAATTGATTTTTAAAGTATTTCGACTTTTTGAGATTTATACAGAATCCATTCTATATATAGAAGTAAAAAAAGTACCCAGTTATATGTATCTTCAATCAAAGAATAAATCTGGGTGACCAAAAAATTTCGGGTTTTAAATAAAATAATTTTGTCTTCTATGAAAAACTATTTTGACTTTTTTCTCCGAAATTGCAATTTCGGGACCCCAAAATAATTTTGCGTGCAAATTATACATGTCGTCAAAACTAATTTGGCTTTAACTTAACTCTTAAAATTTCAATTTTTAATTGCGTCAATTACTAGTAAAAATTAAAATTTGCTTTGACTCAATTCAAATTTTTCTCAATTTTAATTGCGTCTGACTCAATTCAATAGTTTTGACAACATGTATAGTGCAAATATAATCTGGAGTAATTACTATTGTTATTATACTTTTTCAAGATTTATATTTATTTTTTTAAAAATTTGTCTCGGAAATATTTAAAATTCATAATTTTCAAGTTGGTGTCTCTTTTTCTCATTGATTTTCTTTCTATTAATATCTTCTCGTTGGTCTTCTTCTTATTGATTTTTTTTCATTGATATTTTCTTATTGGTCTTCTTCTTGTCTTCTTCTCATTGGTCTTCTTTTTATTGATTTTCTTTTCGTTGATCTTCTTCTCGTTGGTCTTCTTTTCGTTGATCTTTTTCTTTTTGGTTTTTTTCTCGTTGATCTTTTTCTTGTTAGTCTTTTTCTCATTGATTTTCTTCTCGTTGGTGTTTCAAAGTTCTTGATACTAGGTAAGTTGTTTTATTGGTAATTTGGTTCAAGTGTTGTTTTCTAGAGTTCTGCTAATTTTACTATTCTATTGTATTTAATAAATAATAATAATAATAAAAATTCGAATCTAAAAAATTTCGAAATAAATAATTATTTAAATGAATAAATAATTATAAAAATTCGAACCAAAAAAATTTCAATAAATAAATAATTATTTATAATATTTGTTACTATTCTACTGTATTTAATAAATAATAATAATAATAATAAAAATTTGAACCTAAAAAATTTCAAAATAAATAATTATTTAAATAATTAAATATTTTAATAAAAATTCGAACCAAAAAAATTTCAATAAATAAATAATTATTTATATAATTATAATATTCATTACTATTCTACTATATGTTTAATAATAATAATAATAATAAAAATTCGAACCAAAAAAATTTGGAATAAATAATTATTTAAATAATTATAATATTCGTTACTATTCTACTGTGTTTAATAAATAATAATAAAAATTCAGAACCAAAAAATTTTGAAATAAATAATTTTAAATTATAAATAATTATTTACTTATATGTATATATAAAATCTGGATTATGATCCAAATTATAATTTAGATGATCCGTATCCGTAATCCGTTTTTATTTTAAATAAATTCTTTTTAAAATAAACAAATTCAGATTATAGGATCCATCCAGATTTATAAAATTAAGGATCAGAACATTAGTTCAGACATTTATTCGCATAAACGTATAAATGGATGATTAATATACACAAATGGGTTCATACAGAAAAAAAACTATCAAATCTTTAATTGTTAATTACTGGAACAGAAAAACAATTTCTAAAAACACAGGGTTTTATAATTGTCTTCAACAAATTAACATGAAGATAAATTTAACGTCAAATAATAAGCGGGATGTTAATGGAATCTACCTTAATCTAATTTCAATTCTCAGTAAAGAAAACTCAATTAGTCAAGCAGTAAGAAAAAAAATAGAAGCTGAAGAAAAAGACTTTGGGACATGCACATATATATAGAAAGGTGAAAAAAAATCAGAAACTATTAAATACTTTGTTTTTTATTACAAAAATTAATTAAATCTCCTGAAATGACGAGATTCTGGAAAAATAAAAAAGCAGAGTCTTACAGAAAGACTTTAGATGGACATACGCAAAAAAAAAAGACATACTTAAGTTCTTTTCATCTCACACAATTGCAAGAGGAAGATGTGAATGAAAATGATTCCACAAATAATCAAGTATTTACCTCAAAAGGTGACATCCCATTTGTTAAAAAGGAAGAACCAGATGCAATATATCAAACCAAACGTTAAATTTTATCTAATAGTACAGATGTAGGTCAAATTTTGTCTGAATACAAGTAAAAAATTCCAGAATCACATAAGTGTATTGAGTAAGTTAGCTTTTTTGATACTGACTGTGTTTAAAATGCAAATATTACATGACAATTACTTTTTCTTTATATAGTCCTGTCTACTGAAAAATCTTCAATTTGACAGGATCTCATCAAGAAACCAAGCGACTTTTTTCTACAAATGACTAAACTGAAATGGTAAAAAATTTTAAAGATGAAATAGAATTCATTAAAGAAAATATACTTGACATTTTATATCTGTTTTTTAATGAAGTTAAACTGATAATTAATAATAATAGATATATTCTTACATTTAGGATTTGCTTTCATTATTTATTCATTTCAGATAATAAACAATAATGAAAGAAGTGAAGATATTATCACAGAAATTGAAGGTATCTTTTCTAGGAATGGTAGGTGTAATACGAATTAAGTCAAGAATTTAGCCAATTGAGCCTGGAATTTAGCTACGACGCAATCAGGCGCAATGGTTAAATTCTGGCACAAAGGCTAAATAATGGTGCAATTCTAATTGGCTGGTACAATTATAAAATTTATTAAGTGATGATCCGCCTATAATCGACAGTGAATTACTATAGAAATTCGGGGGAATAAAAAATTTATAAAAGATATCACATGCTCACATTTTAGTATTAAAAACCGCATAATGATAATCTTAAAATTCTTGGAGAAACATTTAAATTATATTTTTATATTTAACAACTTTATTTCACTGGTTGAATGAACAAAAATCGGAATCCTATTGATGGCGCAAATATGCATAAATCGGACATCCTATTTGTGAAAATTCATAAATCGGAAATTTCTATTTATAAATCGGAAAAAATCGACTGCCTATACTTAATAAATCTTAGCAAATTTAGCCATTAATTGGAATCCTATTCATAATAAAACCGTCCTATTTTTTTCTATTCGACCAGTGTTTGTCTATAGAAATAATTTTTTTTTTTATATATTAAAAAATGTCAATTTGCACTTTCAAATCTTTTGCTACTTCAATATAAAATATAAAAAATGAAATTATTATTATAATTTTTTTATGTATTTCTTGTATTTTCTAATATATAATAAATAAATATTTACTATTCAAAGATAACAGTTGAAAAATTTCCACTTGAATATAAATATTCAAATATTTATTTTTATTGAAAATTTGTATAGTTTTATAAAAATTTTGTCCACTTAAACATACATGAGTTTCTAATTCTATTCTAATTGGAAATCGGGTTTGTGAGTTAAAAAATTCCCATTAAAAATGTGAAAGGTGATCATAATAAATGTTTTCTATAAGGGAACCTATTACTATAAGCAACTTGTATTTGATATTTTTTGACATAAAGTTAGTTTTTGTTTGATTTGAACGTCTATATGTAATTTACTATAAGTATTATACATGTCGTCAAAACTAATTTGACCCTGACTCAACTCTTAAAATTTCAATTTTTAATTGCGTCTGACTCAACCAATTGCGTCAATCACTAGTAAAAATCAAAATTTGCCTTGACTCAACTCCAATTTTTCTCAATTTTAATTGCGTCTGACTCAATTCAATAGTTTTGACGACATGTATAATAAGTATTATCCCCGATTTTATCATATGATTTGCTGTCGATCTTAGATGGATCACCACTTAAATAATTATTTTTAAATTTTTAAAAATAATTAATTTAAACTTTAATTTAAAATTAATTTTACATAATTAGGAGCGATTTTCTACTATGATATTTCTATGACAGATCAAAAGATCTAGTTCTTAGCTATAAAATGATATATATTTCATTTCTGTAACATTAAAATTGACCAAATTATAGCTATTTTAAAACAATATATTAAATTTTTTTTTTTTAACAGTAAGTGAAGTTGTGCTTTATTTAAATAATGCAAAGAAACCATATCAATTAAGCAGGTTATACATACGTAAATAAAATTAACTAAATTTTACATTTAAAAAATTACTGCTGTTATCCCGCCGGAAAATCTCAACGATCCTATCCGAGCAACCCGGTAAGTACTTAAAAAAAATAATAAAAAAAAGATTTTTCCCTTCAATATGACGTTGCTACCACTCGAAGGTCCCCTCCTAAAAATTCTCCCAAGGGAACAACATTCCTCTTCACATCATCACAATCCAAAAAACCAAAAACCCACACCCTTCAACCTTTGTATTTCATCACCGCTCCCGTTCACCAACCAAAAACATCACATCATATGTTTTTACCATCTGATTCCTACCTATGTACCACCGTATCACCCAAAATTTTTGCATCACCACCGATCTCTCCTTAGACACTAACGTTTTACACTTTTTATCAATGCGTCACCCCCGATCGACAAGATCGACAAATCAGAGTCAATTTCCCAAAACTATCCAAAAACATGAAAAAAGAAAATTCATGGCACAAACCCTTCTCACTATCAAACGAAAATTATACAGTTCCAGGGAAAACTCCTGTTTCCAGTATTCGTTCAAGATCGAAATGTTGAAAATGGAAAAGGGCAACTAAGACCAAGTCACCAGTTCGTTCTCAGGTTTATCCACACGAAGACTATTTTTACAGAAAAAATATCAAGTTCGTCGTTTATACCTTTTGTCAAGAGTATACTTGCACCCAAAATTATTTTGGGGCCCCGAAATTGGTATTTTGGGGAAAAAAGTCGAAATAGTTTTTTATAGAAGACGAAATTATTTTACTTAAAACCTGAAATTTTTTGACCACCCAGATTTATTCTTTGATTAAATATACACACAACTGGGTACTTTTTTTACTTCTATATATAGAATAGATTCTGCATAAATCTCAAAAAGTTGAAATACCTTAAAAATCCAAAATCAATTTTGGGAACATGTATAGTCAAGAGGATCAGAACAAAAAATCCATAGATCAAACTTCATATATTCTTCTTAGAACCGTCTACTATAGTTAGTCTTATCCGGTTGGACTTAACCTCCAACTAACAGGCATCAAAAAAAAAATAATAATTTTTTACTGCGTGTTTTTTGAATAATTTATTGAACGGAGAGAGAGAGTACAATATATTAAAATGTTAATATCGGTAAAATTAATTAATAATTTTATCTGATTAACCTTTTATCACATCACCAAAATTGCACCAGCCAATCAGAAATTACGTCTGAATTTAGTCAGAAAAAATTAATTAACCTTTGAGCCAGAATTTAGTCAGAATTTAGCTGGCACAAAATTAATTAGTCAAAGGCGCAATTATTGAGCCAGTCTTGATATCAATTGAGTCTTTCACCCTTAGTGTATACATATTATCCAAATTGCTCAGAATTTGAAATTTGGAATTTAGTACTATATAAATAATTTGGGATTTGGGATTTAAGATTTGGATTTAAGTTTTGGGTTTTTGAAAAATAATTTAAATTGGAAAAACCTGAAAAAAATAAAAGAATAATAAAGGGATACCAAAAACGACTTATTATTGGAAATTTGATACTTCCGGTATACTTGCCAATGCTGCCAAGGGAACACCTAAAATTACTCTTTTTTGGGAGAACAAAATGTCTTTAAGTGAATCTGCTGGTGATTCCTCAAATGAGTATGAGTTTGTCAAAAGTTCTTTTGCTTCTTCTTTGTCTCCTACGCCACCCAAGTCTCTTGCAGAGACAGATGAAAATTCAATTCTTTGTGAAAAAATTGAACAACTTCGTGATGGTCTTCTCAAGAATGGAAAGCACTTACAACTTTTGAGTACAACAGACAGTGTACTGTCTATGAGTATCTTATACGGCTAAATGATGGAAATGGAAAAATGAAATCTAGTGAGGAAGCAGTACATATGGTTTATATCAATTCGAAATCATATACTGCTAAATGGATTTGTTCTTTAGCTAAATTTTATTTGAATTACAATTCATTTCCAGTCTCAAATCGTGGTAAGCACCAAAAATATGAGCGATTTATTGATGATGAAGATGTTGTATTGAGTTTGCGACAGTGGATATAACAAGAATTAGGTTTAAATGGTATTAACTTGAATCATTTTAAGCAATATATTGAAGATTTTATTTTGCCCGAAAGTTTAGAAACCAGGAAAACAATTAGCCTACGAACTACCGAAAGATGGTTACATATTTTGGGATGCCGATATGAAGGATATCGAAAAGGTATTTATTATGATGGACATGAACGAAAGGATGTTGTTGAATATCGAAAGAAGTTTTTAGAAATAATGAAAGAATTGGAACAACGAATGGCAAGGTATGAAGGAGTAGAAATGGAAGTAATTCTGCCAGTACTTGTGCCAGGTGAAAAAGAGTTAATTCTTGTTACTCATGATGAGTGCATCTTTTATGCAAATGATGGGAAAGGAAAAATTTGGGTGGTTAATGGAGAAATGCCATTGCGAAAGAAGGGAAATGGAAGATCGATTATGGTGAGCGAATTTATTTCGGAGGCTTGTGGNAACCAGGAAAACAATTAGCCTACGAACTACCGAAAGATGGTTACATATTTTGGGATGCCGATATGAAGGATATCGAAAAGGTATTTATTATGATGGACATGAACGAAAGGATGTTGTTGAATATCGAAAGAAGTTTTTAGAAATAATGAAAGAATTGGAACAACGAATGGCAAGGTATGAAGGAGTAGAAATGGAAGTAATTCTGCCAGTACTTGTGCCAGGTGAAAAAGAGTTAATTCTTGTTACTCATGATGAGTGCATCTTTTATGCAAATGATGGGAAAGGAAAAATTTGGGTGGTTAATGGAGAAATGCCATTGCGAAAGAAGGGAAATGGAAGATCGATTATGGTGAGCGAATTTATTTCGGAGGCTTGTGGACGGTTGAAACTTAATGAAGAAGAGGCAGCAAGAAATCCAGATATTTCCACGGAAGCACGCTGCTATCTTCAGCCTGGCAAAAATCAAGAAGGTTATTGGACCTTTGAACACTTGTTAGAACAAATTAAATTCAAAGCAATTCTTATTTTTGAGACAAAGTTTCCTAATGCAATAGCTGTCTTTGCCTTTGACAATAGTATTAATCATGCAGCATATGTCAAAGATGCTCTTCTTGTGTCAAGAATGAATTTGGGTCCTAAAGGAAAGCAACCCATTATGAGATCAACAAGTTTTATTAATAAAGATGGACAAGAGATAACCCAACAAATGGTATTTCCAGAAGATTATTCCGATCTATCTTTGCGAGGAAAACCAAAAGGGATAAAAATAATATTACAAGAAAGAGGTTTATGGAAAGAAGGATTGAGTTTAGAGTGTTCGAGGTGTAAGAAAAAGGAATCTTCACAAATCGATTGTTGTGCAAGAAAGATTTTAGCGTCTCAGTTAGATTTTATGGCGCAAAAGTCTGCCATTGTAGAATTAATTGAAAATACAGGTCATTTATGTGTTTTTTATCCCAAATTTCATTGTAAGCTTAATTACATCGAAATGTATTGGGGTGCGGCCAAGTATTATACAAGAAATCACTGTGACTACACATGGGTTGGCTTGCAAGAAACTGTTCTGCAAGCACTTGATTCAGTGAACATTACTACAATTAGGAGGTACGCCAGAAAGTCATGGAGATACATGCAATTGTATCGTGAAGGGTTAACAGGAAAATTAGCAGAATATGCATGCAAAAAATTTAAATCACATAGGCGGATTCTGCAAAATGAATTAATTACATTTATGGGGGAGAGAGAGAGAATTATTAGGATGAATTGAATATTTTTCCTTTATTGAAATTTAAATAAAAATAATAAAAATCATTTCATTTTATTTAAATTTATTTAATTTATCATTTATTTATTGATTTTTTATTTAATTTATCATTTATTTATTTATTCTTTATTTAAATTTATCATTAAATCATGTATTTCGTTTAAAACGATTACGATTTCGCTCAACACATGACATTCCACTTACGGTAATCACGTGATTTTTGTAAATGATGTGAAATTAGACTTTTTAGTTGATTTCCGTCTGATGAGATTTTGCCCCGAAAAATGGGACAGATTATATAATTTCAGTTTTTAAGTAACGTGCACTGTACTATACATGTCATCAAAACTATTGAATTAAGTTAGACACAATTAAAATTAATTTTTACTAGTAATTAACATAATTAATTAAATTAGATGCAATTAAAAATTGAAATTTTAAGAGTTAGGTCAAGACTCAAAATTAGTTTTGACAACATGTATAATATATACTATACATGTTATCAAAACTATTGAATTAGACATAATTAAAATTAAGAAAAATTGGAGTTGAGTCTGTACATGTCATCAAAACTAATTTTGAGTCTTGATCTAACTCTTAAAATTTCAATTTTTAATTGCATTTGATTCAATTAATTATGTCAATTACTAGTAAAAATCAAAATTTGATTTGATTCAACTCTAATTTTTCTTAATTTTAATTGCATCTGACTCAATTCAATAGTTTTGATAACATGTATAGTTGAGTCAAAGCAAATTTTGATTTTTACTAGTAATTGACACAATTAATTAAGTCAGATACAATTAAAAATTGAAATTTTAAGAGTTGAGTCAAGGCCAAATTAGTTTTGATGACATGTATAATATATATTTTAATTGTATATTTATTTTAAATAACAAAATTTTATCAAATTAAATATTGTTTTTTATAATATGCATTTTTCTTTTCAAAGATCAAATAAAGATTAAAAAAATATAATATATATCAGAAATCTAATAAAAATTTTCATAAATAATATAGATAATATCATAACGTGACGCACTATCTACCACGTGATCTTTCATCAGGAAACTTTTCGGGGCGTAAATTTACAGAAAATTTACGGGACCTACAGAAATTTACGCCTAAAAAAATCAATTTTTTTGACTTTGATCACTATTTATAAGACAGGGAGCGATTTTTTACTAAGATATTCCTATGACAGATCGAAATATCTGGTTCTTAGCTACAAGATGATATGTGTTTCATTTCTGTAACATTAATATTCGCGAAGATATTCACGTTTAAAGTTTTACATTTGTGAAAAAATTTCCATGTAAATTTTTCGAAAATTTCCGTAATTCTGCCGGAAATTCACGTGACGTCATAGAAATTTCCGGCAGAATTACGAAAATTTTCGGAAAATTTACACGAAAAATTTTTCACAAATGTGAAACTTTAAACTTGAATATCTTCGCGAATATTGATGTTACAGAAATAAAACACATATCATCTTGTAGCTAAGAACCAGATCTTTCGATCTGTCATAGAAATATCTTAGTAAAAAATCGCTCCCTGTCTTATAAATAGTGATCAAAGTCAAAAAAATTGATTTTTTTAGGTGTAAATTTCTGTAGGTCCCGTAAATTTTCTGTAAATTTACGTCCCGAAAAGTTTTCTGATGTTCAAATGTAAAATTTCAAAGTCTAATATGCATATATATATTATTTAAAATTTAATAATAGTAAGACTCTTTCTCTTTTGTCATAAAAATTGAAAAAACAAACAAAAAAATTTAAAAACGGTTCGGTGCCATAAAAACGTTAACGACATCGTATAAGGAAGACCAAGGCTTAAGTATATAATACCACTCTTTCTGAGGCAAGGGGCTCTGCCGAACGAGACTGAGTTGGGGGCCTAATATCTACTATTAAATACTTTTGCGGCAGTCTTCCTCTAAAAAGAAGTTCTCTCGTCCTGGGAAGAAACACTAACAAAGAAGACTTCGGGTAACTACCACAACACTCTGGAACGTAGTGAGGAAGTGCGACTTTGCGAGTGGCGGAAACTTGGGACACTTTCACTTAAACGACACGGCACAAAAAATTCATAAAAAATATTTTCTTCTGTCTTTTACTTGGAGCTTTACTTTTCATTTATTTTGGGTTTTCTTTCTGTCTTTAATTTTGGAAAACTAGCAACATGGTTTACATTCCTTAAAATAACACAAAAAACACTTAAAAAATATTTCCTTTGACTTTTATGGGTTTACAATTTTCACTTTATTTTGATTTTTTCGGTCTTTCTCGTTGGAACTTTCGTGAGGAAATTTCAAATGTTGGTTTGCCCCCATTTTTGGTCACGTGAGGGAATTCATTACACTTGAGATGTAAATAAACTAAAATAGATGCGACAATAAGGGGAAAAATTGGTCACATGCGGGAACATTACACAGCAGATGTAAACAAACTAAAAAGGTAACAACAAGGGGTTAATGGTCACATGATAAGATCTACATAATAACAATTTGGCCAGGAGAGAAATAGTCAACACGTAACAATCAGGTGCTTTTTTCGCCAATGGAAACACTTAGATATGCTTGGTCACTGACTTCGATCTATAGCGTCAACAACGGCGGTAACTATACGTGAAAAGTTAAACAGCAAATATCAGAACGTTCGACTTCGGCAATATAAGATACATTTCTCTCCTGGGGCCTAGGTAACACATAAAGTAACGAAAGGGGACGTGACGACAGTTGGTGAGGACAGGGTGGGATTTAAGGGATTGTGGTGGGTTGGAAGGGTAGGGGTTTGAAGTTGTTGGGTGGTTTGTTGGGAAATGTGTTAGATGGTGAGTTGATGTTTAGTGGGTTGTATGTTAGTTGTAATTTTATTTTAGGGGATGTAGGATGGTTAGATGATGAGTTGTTGGGGGACGGTTGGGGTTTTTATCGGGAACTTGACTAACCTTGGGCGTGCAAGGTCCTCGGCATCCGTTTTGTGACAGCTACCCTACATGAGCGGTAGGGGAGGAGGTTAGGTACGTGAGCTGATGACCTAACTATTTCCGCCAAAGCTGGAGGATATACCTTACAAGAGCGGTAAGGGAGCAGTCTTTCGATGTGAGCTGATGTGAAAGACTTTTGCGACTTGGTATCCTCGGTTCCCTTTTTTTTACCTCGTTTTGTTACTGGGGGTATGTCATGTGTCCCTCTTTATAATATTGGCGAATGTGGGGTTTCCTCTTGGAGTTAACTTGTTAGCTCTTAGCAAGATTGGGCGGTGGGTTGATCGTTAAAATTGTTTTTTTAATAGAATTAGCTCTAGCTTTACCTTTATTTGTAATGTTAATTTATTCACTGAGATTCAAGCGTTATTGTAGTTTGTTTGCTTATAATAAATGACGTAATAAAGGTTCAATCGCGTTAGCCATCAAAAAAAAAAAAATTTAATAATAGTAAGAATAGTAAGAAAATTTAGTCTTATTTAAAAATATTCAACTTCTTATGAAAAATGATATTTGAATATATTCCTATCTTTTAATAGTTTGAAAATCAAAATATTTTAAATTATGCTACAAAAGTTTATAAAAACTCATGAATATTATTATGAAAAATACTAAATATCTCTAAGCTAGCATAGAAAAAATATGGAAAAATTTGTGAATATATACTTTTAAGAAAAAAGCTCCAACAGCGAAAATTAATATCTGAGTATTTCCATACCTGAACAACTTATCTTAATCGCGTAAAGTGAAATTACACAAAAATTTATGAGTTTATATCATTGAAAAACAAGGTTTTCAAAGTGTTTGTGGGCTAGCTGAGCGAACACTTTATTTGGTTGCTTTATTTTGACCAAAGTACACTGAGAAATTTTTATTACGCAATAGTACAATAAACACTCTATAAATGCATCAGAATTAGCGTGCATTTATGAGGAAAATTTTATAAGTTCACTATATGCTTAGTGCACTTTTAGAAGGTGCATTTATAGAGGGTTCACTGAAAAATCAAAAAAAAAAACCTAAAAAATATATCAAAATACCCTTTTATTTTGACAATATAACTAAAAAAAATAGCCAATTTTGTCGCGTGCATCAAATCTAGGATAAGGGCACGCTTTTTTTTTTGTTAATATTATCACGTGAATATATCGATCAAATCTGATTGATAAAATTTTTATGATAAAAAAGAAAAAAAAAAGTCACTATTTAATTATTCTGCTTGACACATAATGTCTTTGCAAACCTTGTTTGGTGGGTTAAAATTATTGAAGCAAACTAAGACACATGTCCCTTTTACAAATACGAATATCAGCTCAGTGTTGTTGCGAAGTAAGTGTACGGGAGAACTGTCATTATGTTTTCAAAAGTGTAAGTATCTTCTGAATTGCGGAAATTTATTACTTTTGATATAAATTTATCTTTTTTTTTCTTATATTTTAAACCAATAGCTCGCAGTTACACTTCATTAAATGCATCAAAATTTGCACTGTTATTTCCCAATTCACGGAATTCGAATTTTGGTTCCACGCAAANGCATCAGAATTAGCGTGCATTTATGAGGAAAATTTTATAAGTTCACTATATGCTTAGTGCACTTTTAGAAGGTGCATTTATAGAGGGTTCACTGAAAAATCAAAAAAAAAAACCTAAAAAATATATCAAAATACCCTTTTATTTTGACAATATAACTAAAAAAAATAGCCAATTTTGTCGCGTGCATCAAATCTAGGATAAGGGCACGCTTTTTTTTTTGTTAATATTATCACGTGAATATATCGATCAAATCTGATTGATAAAATTTTTATGATAAAAAAGAAAAAAAAAAGTCACTATTTAATTATTCTGCTTGACACATAATGTCTTTGCAAACCTTGTTTGGTGGGTTAAAATTATTGAAGCAAACTAAGACACATGTCCCTTTTACAAATACGAATATCAGCTCAGTGTTGTTGCGAAGTAAGTGTACGGGAGAACTGTCATTATGTTTTCAAAAGTGTAAGTATCTTCTGAATTGCGGAAATTTATTACTTTTGATATAAATTTATCTTTTTTTTTCTTATATTTTAAACCAATAGCTCGCAGTTACACTTCATTAAATGCATCAAAATTTGCACTGTTATTTCCCAATTCACGGAATTCGAATTTTGGTTCCACGCAAACTTTATTCCGCTTTAATAACATACGTAATTATGTAATGAGAAGAAGTATCGAGAGACGCGTATACAATCAGGAGGAGGAGGAATTGATTGAAGAGGAAGAACCTATTGAGGCGGAAATTGAATCTGATAATGTTTCTCAAGAAGAATACGTACCCGCTCGGTTTGATGATATCACTTCAATTTCACCTAAAACTCAAAAAGCTTTACGAGAAGAATTTCGATATGCCACTATGTCAAAAGTTCAAGATGCTGTTTTATCACAATCCCCGATTGAATGCGATTTATTCGTAAAAGCTAAAACGGGAACTGGTAAAACACTAGCCTTCCTTATACCTGCGATTGATACAATGCTCCGTTTAAATCCAAAAAATGATGGCAAGACAGTTCAAATTATGATCCTTTCTCCTACTCGCGAATTAGCACAGCAAATTGCTGCTGAAGCAGAGAGACTTACACGTTTCTATGACTTTAGAGTTCATTGTTTAGTAGGTGGTGAAAAAAGAGATATACAAATAAGGAAATTGATGCAACACAGAGCAGATATTGTTGTTGGTACCCCCGGTAGAGTTGAGGATCTATTACAAAGTCTGCCCCACTTTAAGAGACAATGCAGAGAGGTTAAAACTGTAAGTTGAATTATAATTTTAGAAGGAAAAATTCTGGCATTAATAAACATTTTAATTAATTCAAATTCTTTTATTGCTTTTATAGTTGATCCTTGATGAAGCGGACCAATTGTTAGATATGGGATTCCGGGATGCTATTGAAAGAATTATTGCCTACTATCCGAGGGATCGTCAAACTTTTCTATTTTCAGCAACTGTTTCACCTCAGATTCGTCAAATTTCAAAATTTGCACTTAAACCAGACTATACTTTCATTGACACAGTCGATCCTAATGATGTAAACACAAATACTCATATAAAGCAATCGTATTCAATTGTTCCATACGATTCTCAACCCCACGTTATTCGAAAAGTTATGAATGAACATAGGAAAGCCCACAAAAATGGAAAAATTATCATGTTTTTGCCAACAAGAACGGGAACCATACTATACTCAAGCTATTTAAGAAGTCTTGGCGACATGGAAGTTTTTGAACTCCATTCGGGAAAGAATCAAGATGTGCGCACAAGGGTATCAAATAAATTCAGAAATGTTAAAAGTGATGCTATCCTTGTTACCTCAGATGTATCTGCACGTGGTGTAGATTATCCAGGGGTTACTTTAGTACTTCAAGTTGGTGCTCCATCTTCACGGGAACAATACATCCATCGTCTTGGACGAACAGGTCGTGCAGGCAAAGAAGGAGAGGGAATATTGCTTTTAGCACCTTTTGAAAAGGGTTTCATGCGAAATATTGAAGACTTACCATTACAGCCAGTTGAAGGTATTACTGAAGACCAAGACAAGATTATGGATCGGAGAGTTGAGGATGCAATTCAAAGACTTGACATGTTTGAGGTTAGAACCGCATGTATGTCTGCTCTCGGTTACTGTAAGTATTTTAAGTATTTATTTCAATCTATTCAAGATAGTAGTCATTCTATAAATCTAACATGACTTTTATATCAGACACAGGAAAACTCAGTACGCATTTCATCAGGAAAGATGATCTGATAGATTCAATTATGGATTTAGGTCGATCCTTTGGTACAGAAGTAAGAATAAGTCCTGCAGCATTGTCTAGGATTGGAATTAATCCAGGTGGTCGTGGAGGGGGTAGACCTGGAGGTGGTGGCAAATTTGGGGATCGTGCACCAAGTCGATTTGGGGACAGGAAGTCCTTTGGACGCTTTGATGATAATTCACGGCCTCCAAGAAACTCATTTGATCGAAACAATCGATTTTCACAACGTGAATCCCGCGACCGTTATAAATACTGATAAATTAATACTCTAAAAAGCAAATATTTAATTAAATATTATTTATAGATATATATATGATTTTTTATGTATTCAAATAAGTCTATTATATTTACATAATAATTTTAAATTAAGATTATACATTTATCACTTTTATTTTTTCATTAAAAAAAAATGTACATTTGAACCGTGATTTACAATTTATATTTAAAAATCTGATATTTCAGGAAAAACAATGTCTCTTGGTCACATGAACCACGAGTGCTATTTTTATGCGAAAATCGGTAGTGAAAAAAACTTGTTTACAAATTGTAGAATTTTTAATAAAAAAAATCAATCTATAATATCAGATAAAAATTTTTGAGTTATTTTATATACTTGATATTCTTGCATTGCACTGAACTCACTTTAATTTCTTTAATTTTACAAAGAAAGAAGATAAAAAATTAATTTTTTAAATGAAATTTTAAACTTCCTAAACTTGAAAAATTTAAAATAATAATAATTTATTAATCAGAAACAAAAAGTGTAATATTAAAGTTCTTAGTCATTCCTTATAATTAAATATCTATCATTAATTATTAGATAATTTTGTAATTAATTCTAACATTTGTGTCATTTTTTTTTCCATCAAAATTAATTTGTTCTCTAAATTATCCTCTACTGACTTTAAATCTGTTTTCAAATGTGATATCTCGTCTTTTAATTCACCATTTTCAACTATAGTAAGTGAAAATTCTTCCTCTGAAGTTGGTGTATAACTATTATTTAATTCCACTTTATTTACCCTATTACTTTTATTTATCTCATTTCCATATTTTTGAAAAGAAACTTGAGATTTTCGATTCCAATCAAATGCGTCTTCATCGCTATCACTATCATAAGGATCGGAGTGTTTAAACGATTGCATTGTAGAAGAATTCCTATTAATATTGGAAAATGAAGTTGATGCTTTACATAGTTTATTGTATTCTTGACATTTTCTTAACCAATCTGCGAATTTGTTCGATTTTCCAATATAATAAATATGCCTTGGATTTCCTTTTTTATCGCCAAATAGTTTTTCCAAAGTTTCGTATTCGGCTATTAATTCGGCTCGATAAAGTAGTACAGCGTGACGACCATCATCTTTTGCATCATCAAATACACCTCTAAAAGATAATAATGATTATTTAATAATAATAATAATAATAATAATAAATAATAATAATAATAAATATATTTTTATCACTTACGTCATGAACGCAATTAACATATTTTGCATAACAGTAATCAACAACACACTCGAAACGAAAGCCAACAAATCAATTGGCCAAAAAGTCCATTGATCTAATTGATCCCATCGACCGTTAATCCAAAAGTAAACTGCTTGAACAGATTTTGCGAAATTAGAGAAATAATTATCACTGGTTTGATCAACGGAGAACACTTGATTTATCTGATAATCTGGAAATCGATCATCGTTGTTGATATTTTGAACTTTGAAACTGGATCCATTAGGTACTAGCCCTATAGAATAAGGATTTCGAAGTAGAATATACCTTTGTTTATTGATTGAATAATGTAAATGTTGAATAATGTAAATTTTGAATAATGTAAATGTTGAATAATTAATGTAAAACAGTAATTTAAAACTTACATTGCGTGTCCAAATCTAAAAATAGGTGAAAATTTAAAATTAATATTTTATTTAAATTTATTAAATTCAATACAATATAATAATAATAAATAATAAAATAATAATAAATAATAATAAATAATAAATAATAATAAATAATAATAAATAATAAATAATAATTAATAATAAATAATAAATAATTAATACAAACCCTAAAACGACAATAAACATAAAAGCAATAAATGGCCACACGTTTTTCATAATATTTATAATGATATAAATATAATTTCCAGTGCCTATTAATGAATTTAATTATTTAATTTATTATTAATTTATTATTTAATTTATTAATTTATTATTTAATTTTAATTTATTATTTTATTTTACTTTATTATTTTAATTTATTAATTATTTAATTATGTTTAAAAAAAATGAATTTACAAACCTGAGAAAAACCTTAATAATAAAAACTATTCAAACAAAACAAAACAATGTTAAAATATTAAAAATGATTAAATATCAAAAAAAAGATAAAAAAAAAAAAAGACCAACTCACTAATTCCATCCACATAACTAGCACCGTGAATGCTACTGCTATAGTAAACTCTTTTTCTTGAGCTACAGTAGTAGCATTTCCACTATGTATCACCAGTCCGGAGGTATAAGTGCATATTGGCATGATGACAGATGCGAGATCAAAGAAATTATAGACGCTTATGTATTGTTTGATACCATTGTGTTTCATTTGTATAATTTCTTAAAGAATTTTAAAAATTAGTTTATACTTTATTATTCTTTTTTTTTAGTATTATTATAATTTCCTTAATTTCTTGAAATTAATTACCTGAAGCCAACAAATAATATCCAAGATAATAAAATATCGAAGTCAACAAAAATATTATTATTTTCNTTAATTTATTATTTAATTTATTAATTTATTATTTAATTTTAATTTATTATTTTATTTTACTTTATTATTTTAATTTATTAATTATTTAATTATGTTTAAAAAAAATGAATTTACAAACCTGAGAAAAACCTTAATAATAAAAACTATTCAAACAAAACAAAACAATGTTAAAATATTAAAAATGATTAAATATCAAAAAAAAGATAAAAAAAAAAAAAGACCAACTCACTAATTCCATCCACATAACTAGCACCGTGAATGCTACTGCTATAGTAAACTCTTTTTCTTGAGCTACAGTAGTAGCATTTCCACTATGTATCACCAGTCCGGAGGTATAAGTGCATATTGGCATGATGACAGATGCGAGATCAAAGAAATTATAGACGCTTATGTATTGTTTGATACCATTGTGTTTCATTTGTATAATTTCTTAAAGAATTTTAAAAATTAGTTTATACTTTATTATTCTTTTTTTTTAGTATTATTATAATTTCCTTAATTTCTTGAAATTAATTACCTGAAGCCAACAAATAATATCCAAGATAATAAAATATCGAAGTCAACAAAAATATTATTATTTTCATCCCAATATCTGTATTATCCTGACTAACCTGCGTAAACCAAGTATTCTTTACTGCTCCCGTAATAATTCCAAATAACATTGCAAATGTGAAATAAAGTGCTGCATGTCGAAGAAAATGATTTCTAGCTGCTCCCCATTTGAAATCTATTACAGCTTCTATAGCAGGATTATCAAACGTGATACCATTTTTATCGCGTCTTATTACACGCAGAAACGGACTTAATTTTGACTCTTTTTTTACAATGTAACTACGTGGCCATATTAATAATCGAAGAAGACGCATTGGAAGACCTAAAAGATTTACTTCTTGATCTTTTATTTCTTTTATTTCTTGTGGATAGACGGTAAAATCTGGAAGTGGGACCATACGCATTGCTACCAAAGCTGATGAATCTCCATGATCTAAACCAGGTATAACCTTTTGGATTTTTTGAAAAGCTGCCAAATGTTGAGTTTGTGATAAACTATAAAATAATTAATTATAATATTAATATTATAATATTATATTATAATATTATATTATAATATTATATCATAATATTATATTATTAAATTTTATTATTAAATTTTATTATGTGATGTGAAATTAAAGTAACAAATATATTAAATATATATTAAATATATATTAAATATATATTATAATTTATTATTTACCTAATCTTTGATTTATCAATAATATTAAATATTGGATTAAAAAGTTTCATTTTTCGCATTTTTGATTTCTCTGGTTTACGTAAAAGTTCTGTACTTGGTTCAAAGGCTCTTATATATTTAGACTTTCCTTTAGGTAAATCATTAGGTGATAGGTATGACTCATCTATGTGTATTTCTTTCGCTCCAAATATAGGCTTACAGAACAATTCCGTTATATAAGAGTCTTTTGTAAATAATAATAATAATAATAATAATAATAATAATAATTAATTAATTGGTT
>PQFF01000157.1:243879-285245 GCA_003547095.1 Diversispora epigaea
TATAATAATAATAATAATAATAATAATAATAATAATAATATTTAATTAATTGGTTAATATTTTTATATATATATTTTTATATTGAAATACTTGTGTAATGAATTGATTTAATATAATTAATATAATATAATTAATATAATGTAATTATTACCTAAATGATGTTCAAACAATAAAGATATAGATTTACTGACAGTAAACATCCATCCCGTATTTTTCATAGCATTATCTGCGTAATAATTTAAAAGAAATCCCACAACAACTGCATCACGATATTGTCGTTTTCCTTCACTACACTTAATCGCTATCTCTAAATCACTTGTTTTAAGTTTCTTTGGCCATTCAAACATTCTCGGTGTATGCAAAAATTTATTATTTTGATTATTTTTTTTATAATTTAATGAATCAATCAACAAATATTGAATAAGATTGACTCGTCGTCCTCTTAATAAATTAGCCATAACATCATATCGAATTTCAATTAATCTCCATATTGATGGATTTTTTTTGATAAATTTAAAAACAATTTGTTCGGTTTGTAATATTAAATCTTCATATTGTTGTTGTTTAGTAGGTCCTGCTGGATCATCTCTTCGTTCATATAAATAATTAAGTGCACTACATGCATCATCTATGGTATTAACATAATAAGGCCAATGAAGATTTACTACCATTTCTTCCCAATATACTTTAGGTGATTGATATGAGAGTTCAATTTTGAATTCGTGATGTCCAATTTCCAATGATTTTACTGTTAACTTACGATTACTACAATTGGTCCAAATGTATTTCAAAATATTTTTATTCTCTTTTTTATACCATACTTGAATTGTGGTTTCTCCAATAGTAAGTTGCATGGTCTTTTCTTCATCCAAGAAAGCTGATATACGATTATAATATTTATTATTTATCCAAGGTTCTTTGTCTTTATTTTTATCAATTATAGTATCTTTTTCTTTAATATCAGCATTATAATACTTTCCATCTTGATGAAATACGGTGTGTGTCACAGCTTGTGTCCATTCGGAATCTTTAAGATATTGAAGAGGTAATTTTATGAGTGGTTTCTCGGATTTAAGTTGTGATTTCAATATATCAATTAAAGAAGGATGTTTCGCTATTGAAGTAACTTTTCCTTCTTGATTAATCACTAACATTGTACCACAAGCTCTAACTAATCTAATATTATTTGTGGGAAATATTTTGCTGGTATCTTCTAATATTCTCGTAGAATTTTTCACATAACTAAATAAATCCCAACATATGATTATTGGTAAAGAATTCTTGTTATCTTGTGCAACAATAAATAATGATTCATCATCATTAATGAAATCCAAAGAGATAATTCTTTCTATTTGAGGAAATATACGAGTTGAAACCTCAAGACTATTTTCCATAAGATACAAAGTGATACTATTGGTTCCGTGGCAATATGCAAGTAAATTTTTGTTTCTGGAAATGGAAATGGCTGGATTTCCACATCCAAAAGCGGTAAAATCGGATTGTTCTCCCAGGTGAAAGACCATTTCTAATTTACAAGTTTTTAAATTATACATCTGTATAACTTGATTTCTATCTTGATAATCTTCAAATAGAAAGAAATCATTTTCTATACTACGAGATAATAATTCTAGACAAGAAGTATTTTGATATAATTTTCTCATTTCAGCTTGAATTCTAGGAGGAAACAAAAATTCTTTCAGAGAAGCAGAATGTCGATAAAAAGGTAATTTTTCCCACATGGAATTGGAATTTGATTCTTTCATAGTAATATTATCTAGATTAAAAACTGTTTTACAGATACCCGAGGCATTAATAACAAGTACATTAGTTAAATTTGTATCCTTTGAAGAATCATCAAGGAACTTCACCAATCCTCCAATATTATCTAAAGCGGTCACAATTCTTGCTTCATGCCAAGATGAGATAATCCAAGTAGTATTCGGAAAAGATCTCAAGAAATTTCCAGGACCTTTCTCTTCGTCAGATAATTCAGTTTTATCATCACCTGAAGAAGAATCCTTAATAATCATCATATCTCGTTCATCGAAGCATGATAATGCTATTAAGGTTTCTCTATGTATATCGCCACCTTCCAGTTGACTGTCAATAGAATTTGCGATTGCCAGCGACCAACAAATTTTATTTTTTGTGTCAAAATCTTTTAAAGACTCGCATTTTACAGTTCTGAAATCATCTAAATTATCAACTTGACAAGTTTTTAATTCCAATGTGACTTGATGTAAAATTTAAACAAATAAAAATTAAAATATTAATTAAAGTTTATCGAAAAAAAAAAAGAAATTAAATAGAAGATTTACCAGTATTGAGAATAGCCACATTTTGACCGTTAGGACTAACTGCTACATGATAAATGGAACTTTGAGAAACCTCTTGTTCATTAATAAAATCTTTTAAAATAATCTCGGGAATTTGATCAAATTTTTCATAAGCATTCATTCTTTAAGAGTAAATACGAATTTTTATTTTTATGTTTACGAAAATAAGGGAGGGGAGTTTTATATTTATTTAAAAAGAAACGGATAATAAGGATGATGAGAAAAACATGAGAAGTAAGGAATAAATATAAGATATATTAAATATCAATGAAAAAAAATGAATGAAATTATATAGATAAAAGATAAAAACGAGTGAATGAGTGAAGAATGGTATAAGGAAATGATGACAACACATATAAATAGTCTTCACCCTATTAAGGAATAGTAGGAAATTTTACACAAATGCACAAAATAAATTATAAAAGATTAAAATGCATTTAATTTAATTTGTTTTCCATTATAATTTAAGTAAATTCATATTAGTGAAGAGTATTACAAAACTCGTAGTAAAAAGAAAAATTATAAAAAGAATTCTTTGACTGGAATAGTAAATAAATAAATGCCTAATCAAAATAATAAATAAATAATCAAAAATAATCAATAAATAATCAATAAATAATCAATAAATAAATAATCAAATAATAAATAAATAAAGGAACATTACATTTATTTCTTTAAATAAATATAGTAAATACAGTTAAATCAACATCGCATCTAAATTAACTCATTTGTAAACAATGATTAAAATACCTAAAATGCATTCGAATAACCTAATTTAAAAAAGATTATCAGTCAAAGATAATTTTTTCGAGTATAAAATTTTATTTCTTTATTTCCTATAATTTTCATTATTATTATATTTATTTTTTTAAACATAAAAAACCATGGCATCAAAGTTGGCATCAAAGTTATCAATATCGGCTCTTGAGTTTTCGGATTTAATGAAAAAGATATCTCTAAGAGAAAGAGAACCGCTTGGTATAAAGAAAAACTTTAAATAAATAATTTTTTTTTTTTTTTTCAATTTTACACTCTCAATAATGCATATTATTTATTTAATATAATTATTCAGGTATTGCTGTATCAGGAGGAGTCGATAGCTTGGCATTGTGTTATTTATTAAATCGATATTGTGAAGAAAATAAACACAAACTTACAGCTTTCATAATAGATCATCAATTTCGTCCTGACAGTACAGAGGAAGCATCACAAGTTGCAGAATTATTAACAAAATTAAGTATATATCTGAGGAGATCGTTATTCGTTATTCGTTATTAGTTATTAGTTAAGAATTATTAGTATTTGATATAATTTTAAATTAATTAATTTATTTATTTAATTTTATTNTTTCGAGTATAAAATTTTATTTCTTTATTTCCTATAATTTTCATTATTATTATATTTATTTTTTTAAACATAAAAAACCATGGCATCAAAGTTGGCATCAAAGTTATCAATATCGGCTCTTGAGTTTTCGGATTTAATGAAAAAGATATCTCTAAGAGAAAGAGAACCGCTTGGTATAAAGAAAAACTTTAAATAAATAATTTTTTTTTTTTTTTTCAATTTTACACTCTCAATAATGCATATTATTTATTTAATATAATTATTCAGGTATTGCTGTATCAGGAGGAGTCGATAGCTTGGCATTGTGTTATTTATTAAATCGATATTGTGAAGAAAATAAACACAAACTTACAGCTTTCATAATAGATCATCAATTTCGTCCTGACAGTACAGAGGAAGCATCACAAGTTGCAGAATTATTAACAAAATTAAGTATATATCTGAGGAGATCGTTATTCGTTATTCGTTATTAGTTATTAGTTAAGAATTATTAGTATTTGATATAATTTTAAATTAATTAATTTATTTATTTAATTTTATTAATTTTATTTATTTAGATGTGGATTCAAAAATAATGCAAATACAATGGAATACGAAAACTGAAAGTAAATTCTCTCCATCACATATTCATAATTATCCTAGAACCAATCAATTAGAATTATTTGCCCGTAATGAACGATACAAATTATTGGCAACTGGATGTCATGAGAAAAATATATCTTTATTATTCTTGGGTCATCATCTAAATGATCAATTAGAAACTTTAGTTATGAGATTAGCGAGAGGTAGTGGTATTGTTGGATTGGCTTCCATGGAGACAAATAATAAATTTCCTGTACAAAGAAATATTGAAGCGTTAAATATAAACGTTGTTAGACCGATGCTCAGGGTTCCAAAGGCAATTATTATTATTTTTTTTTATTTTTTTATTTTTTTTATTTTTTTTTATTTTTTTACTGTTATTATTATTATTATTCATTTTTATTTTATTAATTTATTACTACTTTATTAATTTAGGAAAGAATGATTGAAACTTGTAAAGCAGCAAATATTCAATGGTTTGAAGATCCCACAAATGAATCAGATCAACATAAGAGAAATGTTGTCAGGATGGTATTAAATACAATCAATCAACGATATTTGGATGGTCATAAAGAATATGAACCTATTTCAACTCAAGGATTACTTAGATTTATGGATCATATGGAATATCATAAAAAATTCGTGAATTTACAAGTTAATGAAATATTGTCAGAATGTGTTAAATTTAATTATCAAATTGGATTTTGTAAATTATGGTTACCTAAAAAATTATCTGAAAATCATTGGTTTCGTCAAAAACATCTTGGTATTAGAATAATTTCAACATTAATTCGTTGGGTTACATGTTCAGAAGCTGCTCCATTATTGGAAGGATGTATTCGTTTTTATAATCATATAACATTATCTTATGAACAATCCGTAAATGAAAATTTTTCTGCTCAAGGTGTTCTTTTATGTACTGGAAAAGAACAAGAACATAAAAATTCAAATATGAACTCTTGGGTCTTTTATAGACAACCAATGAATAAAGCTGAAGAAAAATTAACCATCAACATTATAAAAGATAAAGAAATTATTTTATGGGATAAAAGATTTTTTATAACTTTAGAATTAAATAAAAATGAAAATTACTATAAAAATAATGACAATGCAAATTATTTAATTAGAAGATTTAAAAAGGATGATTTTCCAATTGTTTCTCGACAACTTCTTAAGATTAAGGCAAAGTCAAATAAATGGAAGATATTTCAAGATTATAGATCTCATGTACATGTAGTGGCAAGACATGATATACCTGTTTTAATTCGTAGAGATAAGAATGCCGAACCTCCTTTACAAGATAAATTAATAGCGATGCCATCTTTAAATATTTCCTTTTCTCCAGAATATGCAAATTGTTGGGCTGAATTCCGTGGACAAATTCACTAATAAATAAAATGTATTTCTTTAAAATCAATAAAATTAGAACAAATAAATATATTATTTTAATTAAATAATCATCCATCTCCAATATACATTGACATTTACAATTCTTATATTTAATAAAATATGTAAATGTGACTTTTTTGAAATATTTTCCATATAAAATTAATTATTGAAAAGTAAAGTCAATCTGGTAAATCTAAAGAATTATTGTCATTGTCTCGGAACTGTAGAAGTCTGTAATCAGTGAAGTTATTGACCAAAGGGATGAAAATTCATTGCAATTCCCTTTCACATATACTTTATAAAGAATATTCATATTAAACCCTGTAGTCGTAGTCAACATGGACACTTGACAAGATAAGAGTCTAAGATTGATTTTCAGGCTGTGAAGAGTATTTTTTATTTGACCTTTGAATGAATATGCACAAAATAGATATTATTGGTGTATCAAAACTCATTATTGTAGGTCCCGAAAACTTACCATTTGGTTATTAACAGCAACTGTAAGTAATCCACATAATTCTCTTTTGAACACCGTCATATTTACAAATTTATCTTGGTATTTGACCTTGGTTTGAAGAAATTTCTAAAACTTTGACCTTCTAGAACTTATTATATTGGATTTTCACTTTTTTTCAGGTATAGAGATCACCAAACAATAAAGTTCAAAGTGTCCAAAGTACACAGGTCGAAATATCATATATCGTATGGACATCGGCACATACATCTGAGAAAAAAACTCAATATTATAACTGAATTATCACGGTTAACATAAATTTGCAATTTTTTATATTATCACAGTTAATATAAATTTTATCTCAAACTAGCCAATATATTTTATTTCGATGACCACCACGGTTACGGCTCATGTCATACAATATTTGTGATACATAAGGAAGATTTAATTGTCGAATTTAAGTAAATACATAACATAAATTGAATAATCAAAATTTAAAAGAAAATGTAATTAATGTAGTTATAATCCTATTAATCATAAAATTATTATAGTATCTTGAACTTAAATAAATAAATTTGGATGAGATCTGGAAATATTATCTAATCTTTGATACTCAAGAGCAACATTAGGATCCGTAATAAATGCTGATCTATCTAAATGGGATATCTCAATATTATTCCAGGCGGGACATCTGCTGAGAGCAACATATGCTTGCCCGGAAGAGAAAATATTACCATCCAATGCTAAGCAGACTTTTGGTAGAGTAAGACCTTGAGTCTTATGCACGGTCAAGGCAAAACAGTTTTGTAATGGAAATTAAGTTCGTTTACAATTATTTCCATTAATTTCAAAATAATGGGTATGCTTATAAACTTGAATATCAATTATTGCTCCTTTAATAGAAAATGCCACTCTAACTGATTGTTCCATTAAGTCGATATCTGTGATAATTCCAGTTGTCCCATTGCAATTTCCTTGTTCAATCAAAGAATTATTAAGATNTTTTATTTCGATGACCACCACGGTTACGGCTCATGTCATACAATATTTGTGATACATAAGGAAGATTTAATTGTCGAATTTAAGTAAATACATAACATAAATTGAATAATCAAAATTTAAAAGAAAATGTAATTAATGTAGTTATAATCCTATTAATCATAAAATTATTATAGTATCTTGAACTTAAATAAATAAATTTGGATGAGATCTGGAAATATTATCTAATCTTTGATACTCAAGAGCAACATTAGGATCCGTAATAAATGCTGATCTATCTAAATGGGATATCTCAATATTATTCCAGGCGGGACATCTGCTGAGAGCAACATATGCTTGCCCGGAAGAGAAAATATTACCATCCAATGCTAAGCAGACTTTTGGTAGAGTAAGACCTTGAGTCTTATGCACGGTCAAGGCAAAACAGTTTTGTAATGGAAATTAAGTTCGTTTACAATTATTTCCATTAATTTCAAAATAATGGGTATGCTTATAAACTTGAATATCAATTATTGCTCCTTTAATAGAAAATGCCACTCTAACTGATTGTTCCATTAAGTCGATATCTGTGATAATTCCAGTTGTCCCATTGCAATTTCCTTGTTCAATCAAAGAATTATTAAGATAGATAACACATGCACCCGGTTGTAAACAAACATAAGATGGTAAATTAGTTTTTGATTTAAACATTCGTTCTGTGGAAGAGGCATTCCAAAATTCAGAATTTACCATATTTCACAGGTTGAAATAATATATATCGGATATATATCGGGTACCAGATAGGAGGTGTGCACGTCCCGAAGTTCGGGTACCTATCAGGTACCAAATAAGTACCAGATAGGTACCCGATAAGTACCTGATAGGTATTAGATAGGTACCTGATAGGTACCAGATAGGTACCAGATAGATACCTGATAAGTATCCGATAAGTACCCAATATATAAAATATATGATATTGGACACCTGATATATATAAAATGTCATATCGGGTACCTGATATCACATAACAAGATTTTGATCAATTCTATGCAAATGTTTTTTATATTAATTCTTTGACCTGTGAAAATCTCAACATATACAAGTATAACCTGTTTAAATGCATAAAATTTTGCTAGTCCGAGAGCATGCTTATATACAGGTTCTACTATAAATGTTAATAACGTTCGTAGAATACTATAGAATGGTGTTTGTTAAACGCACAAGAATATTTATATTTAATTCCTGATATAGCATACTAGAACGTACCATTCTAGTATATTGTATGAACTTTTTATTCTTATAGTATATTAAAACATTCATGATGTAATATACTTAAAATTTCTTAAAATTACTTAAAATTTTTTAAAATATATTTAAAATATTATTTAAAACAAGTAATGATAAATATATTTAAGTGTATATAAATATATTTTAATTGCTAATTCACCTAAGAATGGCAGTATTTACATATATAGAAAATTAGAGTTAAGTTATTTAATAAAACTATAATATAGTCATTTGGTGTGCGCAAAAGTATTATAAAAATATACAGTTTTCGAAAATTTTAAAAAATTAATTTTTTCAGCATATAAGAAAGTATCTTTTATTTTTTAAAAAATTTATCAGACTTTTTATAAAAAAATGCTCAAATAGCTTACTTAACAGATACTAAAATTTCATCTATAGTTATATTGTAATTATGCATGTTTCCAAAATTGATTTTGAATTTTTGAGATATTTCATCTTTTTGAAATTTATACAGAATTTATTTTATATATGAAAGCTAGTTATATGTATCTTTAATCAAGAAATTTATCTGGGTAATCAAAAAATTTCAAGTTTTAAATAAAATAATTTCGTCTTCTATAAAAAACTATTTCGACTTTTTCCTCAAAATTGTAATTTCGGGGCCTCAAAATAATTTAACGTGCAAGTATAATTGTGACAATTTATACTTATCTATATACGTGCATCAGATTCTAAGCTATAATAAAATACATATAAATATACCTAAATTTTATTATAAAATAATCGACATTTTTTACCGATCTTAGATCAGTAATTAAATATATTAAAAATTATAAAAAATTTTAATATACTTACTATTACCTATTTTAAGTATATTTTAAATATATTTTAAATATATTTTAAGGAATTTTAAATGTATTTTAAAAAATTTTAAAAATTTTTAAATATATTTTAATATATTAAAATTATTAAAATATATTTAAAATATAATAATAAAATATATTTTAAGTATATTTAAAAAAATTTAAGTATATTTTAAAATTTTTAAGAAATTTTGAATATACTTTAAGTATTACAACTTCTTATAGAACTATATATGAATACATCCACTTTTTTTTATTATTTAAATCAAATAATTTTTAACTAAAATATCTTAAAATAAAATTTATTAATTAAAAATTAATTTTAAAAATAATTATCAAATGTTTTATATATAAAATACAAAATAGTTATAATAAAAGTAATTATAAAGTTGATTGTTTTTTTCAAAGAGAACAAATAACATCAGTAAATTTTTTTAAACGTAAGCCTTCGGAGTCCTTCACTCCGATAACCTTCGAATACCTCCAACATAAACGTAATATTTACGAAGGTTATTGGTACCGAAAACCTTCATTTTTATTAATAAAACGTAATACTCCGGAGGTTATTGATATTGATAACCTTCAATAACCTTCACTTTATCATAATAAACGTAATATTTGCAAAGGTTATTGGTCTGATAACCTTCAATAACCTTTGAAAACGAAATTATTACAATAACCTCCAACATAAAAAATTTCCTGATGAAATTTTATAACAATTGAATTAGGGATGGTAGGCGCAATACGAATTGAGCCAGAAATTTAGCCAGATTTAATTTAGCCAATTGAGCCTGGAATTTAACCATGATGCGCAATTCTGATTGGCTGGCGCAATTATAAAATTTATTAATTAAAAATTAATTTTAAAAATAATTATCAAATGTTTTATATATAAAATACAAAATAGTTATAATAAAAGTAATTATAAAGTTGATTGTTTTTTTCAAAGAGAACAAATAACATCAGTAAATTTTTTTAAACGTAAGCCTTCGGAGTCCTTCACTCCGATAACCTTCGAATACCTCCAACATAAACGTAATATTTACGAAGGTTATTGGTACCGAAAACCTTCATTTTTATTAATAAAACGTAATACTCCGGAGGTTATTGATATTGATAACCTTCAATAACCTTCACTTTATCATAATAAACGTAATATTTGCAAAGGTTATTGGTCTGATAACCTTCAATAACCTTTGAAAACGAAATTATTACAATAACCTCCAACATAAAAAATTTCCTGATGAAATTTTATAACAATTGAATTAGGGATGGTAGGCGCAATACGAATTGAGCCAGAAATTTAGCCAGATTTAATTTAGCCAATTGAGCCTGGAATTTAACCATGATGCGCAATTCTGATTGGCTGGCGCAATTATAAAATTTATTAAATAATTAATTTTAAATTTTTAAAAATAATTAATTTTAACTTTAATTTCAAATTAATTTTATATAATCAGGAGCGATTTTCTACTATGATATTTCTATAACAGATCGAAAGATCTGGTTCTTAGCTACAAGATAATATATATTTCATTTTTGTAACATTAAAATTGATCAAATTATAGCTATTTTAAAACAATATATTAAAATTTTTTTTTTTTTTTTTTAAACAACCAGTAAGGTCTCGTCTTTATTCAATTACCAATTTTGCAAAATTTACAAAAAATTTACATAGGGGGAATAAAAACTCACTAAGTAAGAATATACTCTACTACTGTCTGACCAACTATCGACATGAAAAAACCATGTAAACCGACCAAACCAATCTAGTAGGCTGTCTTGAATAAAGCTCCTAACCGTTCGGTTTGAACCGAATCCGAACGGCCAGTTCCGGTTCCAGTTTGGTTCATTAAAATCCAAACCGGGCGATCACCCGTTCAGTTCAGTTCAGTTTCAGTTTCTTTATTTGAACTGAACGGAAGAACTGAAATTGAACCGAAACATTTTCGGTTCAATTATTTTTTTTTATTTTTTTTGCAGCATTTATCACCATTGTCGCCGTAGTATCTTAAAATGAAAATCAATTAGTTAACGTAATACAAAAGAAAAAAAAAGATAATTAATTTTTTTGATCTGTTTATCTTACTTCGCCATTTTTCGTTGCTATTTTTTTGGCACTATTTTTTTGTTGCTATTTTTTGTTGTTACTGTCAACTGTTGCTATTTTATTATAAAAAAATAAATTAATATTAATAGATTTAAAATCTGATTATTGAAAATCTATATATATTATTGTGAGTATTATTATTATTATTATTATAGACATTTATATTTTAGAAATGTATTAAATATTATTATTAAAATATTTTTTTTGATCATTTGACAAATTATAATAAGGAATAATAAGGAAAACTATATTTTATTTTTATCTTTTCTCTCTTTCATATCTTAATGGAATTTGAAGAATACGAAGAATATGAGATTGAACTAGAGGAAGATTTAGATAATAAAAATGAACTAGAAGATGATTTAGCTAATGAAAATAATCAAGAAAATACTAATGAGAATGCAGATGAAAATATAGATGAAAATACAAGTCAAAATATGATTGAATCTTCAGATCCTATCAATTCTAAGGGAAAATTTAAATCATATGTTTATGACCATTTTACATTAAATACTAATGAAAATAAATATAAATGCAATCATTGTGGGTAAGTATAAAAAAATAACTTTAAATATAAAAAAGAATTAATAATATTAATATTCTTTGTTAATTTTAGTAAAAGTTACAGAGTTCCTAAAGATAAATCTACTTCAACTTTGAGAAGTCATCTTAATCGTAATCACAAAAACTTACGAAAAGTTGTAACTTCTGGAGCAATGGATAAATATGTTATATCTATACATGTCGTCAAAACTATTGAATTGAGTCAGACGCAATTAAAACTGAGAAAAATTGGAGTTGAGTCAAGGCAAATTTTAATTTTTACTAGTGATTGACACAATTAGTTGAGTCAGACGCAATTAAAAATTGAAATTTTAAGAGTTGAGTCAAGGTCAAATTAGTTTTGACGACATGTATAGTTATATCAGATAAAACCTTGATATGTAGAATATTATATTATTTTTTTAAAATTTTTTTAAATATTTAAATTAATATTTAAATTTAAATTAATAATAAATTTTTTCACAAGAAACTTGGCAAAATGATCTTGTTCAATGGATTGTTTCAGATGACCAACCTTTTACTGTGGTTGAAGGTGATTTTTTCAAAAATATGATAAAAAGATTAAATTTTGAAGCCAAATTACCTACTGGTGATACTATACGAAATAGTATTTTTAAATCTTTTGAAAATGAACAAAAAAAAATCAAAAATGAATTGCAAGAAACTTCTGGACGTATTTCTTTTACCCTTGATGGATGGACTTCCAAAAATCAAATATCATTTCTTGGTATTAGTGCACATTGGATTTCTAAAGATTGGAAATTAAAAAGTGTAATTCTCGATTTTAAAAAATTAGATGGTCCACATTCTGGAGAAAATATTGCTAATGTTTTTTTTAATACAATTAAGGAATACAATATTGCAACAAAGGTTAACTTATTTTATTTATTTATTTATTTTTAATTTATTATTATTTAATTTATTACTTTTAGATATTAGCTGTTACTACTGATAATGCTAGTAATATGGATACTATGTTTAATTATTTAGATATTTTTTGTTCAGATGAAGGCATTGACTTTAAATCTGAAAATCATCATGTTCGGTGCTTGGCACATATAATTAATCTTGCAGCACAAGATACTTTAAAATCTCTAAAAGGAATGGGTCCAGAAAATGAAGAAGATATATTATTAGATTCTATTAATGAAAATTCTTTGGGTATTATAGAAAAATTAAAAAAATTGGTAATTAAAATACAAGCTTCTCCACAGTGACGTGATAAACTTAGTCAACAATGTAAAGTATTAAATATTAAAGATCTTCAATTAATTCCTGATGTGAAAACAAGGTGGAACTCGACATATGACATGATTGAAAGAGCATTAATTTTTCAAGAGGTAAAAATATTTTATCAAATTTTTATAATTATTTATATTTTTATATAAATATTAGTTTGTTTTTTATTAGCCTCTTCATAATACAGCATCTGCTGATCGGAATCTATCATTATATTTGTTACAAGAAAATGAATGGAGTCAGTTAGAAGAAATAAAAAAATTATTAGAGGTATAATTTATTTAATATAATAATTTTGAATTATATTTTAAATTACAATATTTTTTTATTTTTTTATAATAGTGTTTCAAAATTGCGACTTTAGAAATGAGTACAGCAAAGCTTCCAACTCTTAACCAAACCATTCCTGTCTGATTATTTATTTGAAACTATTACAGAATTTCAAAAAAAAAATAATCTTTCTTCTAATATTAATGAGGCTACCAATTTTGCTTTACAAAAATTAGAAGATTATTATTCAAATTCAGATGGACTTGTTTATATAATTGCAACAAGTATAATTTTTTTTTTTTACAATTTTATAACTTTTATTAAAATTTTAATTAATTAATTTATATTTATACAGTTTTGGATCCTAGATTAAAATTAACATATTATAAAGAAAATAATATTGATAACAGATATATTAAAAATTATAAACAAAAAATAACTGATTTATGGAATAATAAATATAAACCCACTGGCAACATAGAAACAGATGAATCCTCATTTAAACTTAATGCTTTATCTGCTCATATTTTTAAAAAAAGAAAAATTGTATATACTGATGAATTAAGTTCATATTTAAAAGAACTTCCATTAAATCATGATATGGATATTCTAATGTATTGGAAGNAAGTTATTTTTTTAAATTTATTTTATTTTAAACAGGAACAAGTGTTCCAGTTGAAAGAATATTTTCAGGTGGTACTGATTTAATTACACAAAGAAGAGGTAGTTTAAAACCTGATACTATAAGAATGTGTATGTGTTTAAAAGGGTGGTTAAAATTAGAAAGAAATATACATGAAAATATGTAAATTTTTATAATATTTTGAAAAATATTATTATATAAATAAAATTATATTTAAATTTTTACAATTTCTATATATAATTATTTTTTTAAACTTATAAAAATTACTCTTGTAACAGTTTTATATTATAATTTACTATAATAGTTAAACAAAACTCTGACAGAAAAAATTTTTTGAACCATTTTGAACTGGTGCAAACCGGTTCAGTTCAGTTTGGTTCCAATTCAATTCAGTTCAATATTTTTAAATCTCAGTTTCAAACTGAAACCAGTTTTTAAATTTTGGTTCAGTTCCAGTTCAATGTTAGAACTGAACTGAACTGTTACATTAGGAGCTTTAGTCTTGAATACAAAAAAAAAAAAAAAAAACTTTTACCCTTCCTGTTAGATGACCGTTGGCGCCCCCGGAAGGTCACCTTCTACAAACTTCTTCTAAAAGGAACAACTCCTTCTCCACACAAAAAGAAGAAAAAGAAAAAGAAAAAAGAAAAAAAATTTTTTAACACAACTAAACGTACACCTTACCAAACAATGAATTCATTACCTTACACTTTACACAACTACTATTTTCACAACTTCAATTACTTAAATCCTCCAACCCAACTCAACTTCTATTTATTCATCTACCCAAATTTATGCTCGAATAATGATCTTCTAATATCTACTGTTTAGTTTATCATGTCGATATATTACCCTGTGGTAACAGTATGAGATCAAAACAAGTGACCAGGCATATCCAATTATAGTGCTTCTTTGAGCGTAACCTTTGTCCTCATGTGTCGTTTCTTTTTTAGTATCTTATCCTTGTGACCGGTATCCAATTTTGCGCCTGATATTCAATTTGTTGATCCATTTATTGTTGTTTACTTTTGCTGTGTAATAAATCCTTTCACATGACCAAAAACAGGATCAAACCATTTTTTGTCCATTTCCCAAAAAATCACCAAAAAGAAAAAGAAAAGAAAAACTGAAAATAAAGAAAAACAAATCCTCAATAAAGATAATAAAAAATATTTTTTTGAAAATTTTTTGTTGCAACCTTTTATAAAATTGTTCCAAGTTTCCATCTTCCCAAGGTTGCACTTTCTCACTACTTTCCAAATGATGTAGTAGTTACCCGAAGTCTTTTTTGTTCGTGTTTCTTCCTAAAACAACAAGTAAAAGAGAGAAAAATTTTTTTTGAATTTTTTTGTGCTGAGTCGTTAGTTGTATGTTGTCCTGAGTTTCCACAGTTCGTAAAAAAGCACTTCCTCACTACGCTCTGGAGAGTATCATGGTAGTTATCCAAAATCTTCTTTATTAACATTTCTTTTCAAGACAAAAGAACTTTTTTAGAAGAAAGCCGCCGCGAAAAATAATAATAGTAGATATTAGGTTCCCAACTCAGTCTCGTTCGGTAGAGCCCCTTGTCTCAGACTGAGTAGTATTAATATCTTAAGTCTTGACCTTCTTATTACAACATAAAGCCTTTAACGGGACTGCACTGAACCTTTTTTTTTTTTTTTAAATTTTTGTTGTTTCATTTATTATGATTATACTTGCACGCTAAATTATTTTGGGGTCCTGAAATTGCAATTTTGAAGAAAAAAGTCGAAATAGTTTTTCATAGAAGACGAAATTATTTTACTTAAAACCTGAAATTTTTTAACCACCTAGATTTATTTTCTAATTGAAGATATACATAACTGGGTACTTTTTTTACTTCTATATATATAGAATGGATTCTGCATAAATTTCAAAAAGTCGAAATACCTCAAAGATTCAAAATAAATTTTGGGAANTTCAAGACAAAAGAACTTTTTTAGAAGAAAGCCGCCGCGAAAAATAATAATAGTAGATATTAGGTTCCCAACTCAGTCTCGTTCGGTAGAGCCCCTTGTCTCAGACTGAGTAGTATTAATATCTTAAGTCTTGACCTTCTTATTACAACATAAAGCCTTTAACGGGACTGCACTGAACCTTTTTTTTTTTTTTTAAATTTTTGTTGTTTCATTTATTATGATTATACTTGCACGCTAAATTATTTTGGGGTCCTGAAATTGCAATTTTGAAGAAAAAAGTCGAAATAGTTTTTCATAGAAGACGAAATTATTTTACTTAAAACCTGAAATTTTTTAACCACCTAGATTTATTTTCTAATTGAAGATATACATAACTGGGTACTTTTTTTACTTCTATATATATAGAATGGATTCTGCATAAATTTCAAAAAGTCGAAATACCTCAAAGATTCAAAATAAATTTTGGGAACATGTATAATTATGATCCACCAGGAAAGAGACACACAATATACACAATATATTAAAATGTTAATATCGGTAAAATTAATTAATAATTTTATCTGATCAACTTTTGTCACGTGACCAAAATTGTGCCAGCCAATCAGAAATTGTGTTTGGATTTAGCCAGAAAAAAATTAAGTCTTTGAGTCAGAATTTAGCCGGCGCAATTTAATTAGCTTTTGAGCCAGAATTTAGTTAGAATTTAACTAGAATTTAGCTGGTGCTAAGGGTGGAAGGCTCAATTGATATGAAGGCTGGCTCAATAATTGCGCCTTTGGCTAATTAATTTTGCGCCAGCTAAATTCTGGCTAAATTCTGGCTCAAAGGCTAATTAAATTGCGCCGGCTAAATTCTGGCTCAAAGGCTAATTAATTTTTTTCTGGCTAAATTCAGGCGCAATTTCTGATTGGCTGGCGCAATTTTTCTCACGTGACAAAAGGTTGATCAGATGAAATTATTAATTAATTTTACCGATATTAATATTTTAATATATTGTTTTAAAATAGCTATAATTTGGTCAATTTTATTGTTACAGAAATGAAATATATATCATCTTGTAGCTAAGAATCAGATCTTTCGATCTGTCATAGAAATATTATAGTAGAAAATCGCTCCTAGTTACATAAAATTGATTTGAAATTAAAGCTAAAATTAATTATTTTTAAAAATTTAAAAATAATTATTTAATAAATTTTATAATTGCGCCAGCCAATCAGAATTGCACCATTATTTAGCCTTTGCGCCAGAATTTAGCCATTGCGCCTGAATTTAGCCATTGCGCCTGATTGCGCCGTGGCTAAATTCTGGGCTCAATTGGCTAAATTAAATCTGGCTAAATTCCTGGCTCAATTCGTATTGCGCCTACCATCCCTAGCTGGTGCAAAATTAATTAGCCAAAGGCACAATTATTGAACCAACCTTGATATCAATTGAGCCTTCCACCCTTAAATTGAATTATTAGTTATAAAGAAATCAACTCTTAAAAATTATATAAAAAATTATTTTTATTTATTTTATATATAAAATTTCAATTTTCAAGAATTAATTTCTCTGTAATCACCAATTTAATTGTTATGAATTTTATATATAAAATTTCAATTTTCAAGAATTAATTTCTCTGTAATTACCAATTTAATTGTTATGAATTTGATATATCTGTTTTCTTTGGAAAAAACAATAAACCTTATAATCACTTTTGTTGTAACTATTCTGTATAAAATTTTATTTACAATTGAAATTTTATTAAGTAACAATTCTTTATTATCAGGAAAATTTTTGGAACATAAAATTACAGAAATTTATAGAACTTACAGAATTTTGCACCTAAAAAATCATATTTTTTTTTATTTTAACTACTATTTATGAAACAGAAAACAATTTTCTACTAAGATATTTTTATAACAGATTAAAGGTCCTGGTTCTTAGCTACAAGATAATGTGTTTCATCCTTGTGACTATACTTGTACGCTAAATTATTTTGGGGCCCTGAAATTGCAATTTTGGAGAAAAAAGTCAAAATAGTTTTTCATAGAAGACGAAATTATTTTATTTAAAACCTGAAATTTTTTGACCATCCAGATAAATTCCTTGATTAAAAATACATATAACTAGATACTTTTTTATTTCCATATATAGAATAGATTCTGCATAAATCTTACAAAATACCTCAAAAATCCAAAATCAATTTTGAAAACATGTATACCTGTGACATCAATATATATCCTGCTTATTTTCTTTATTCATTATATTGAATTTTTAAATTATAATTTTTATTTTATTATAAAATTTTCATCAATTATTTAGTCATTATAATTTATGTAATGGAAAATTAAAGGTACAACATTAGTTATTTCATGATTATAACAATCTAAATTATGATAAACAAAGAATATCATGAATTAATTTTCCAATTACAAAAAATTTTTATCAAACTTAGGCATATCTATTTTTAACAATATAAGATAAATCTGGCAGAAATCAATTTGTGTCACTCAAGTCAATTGTGAAAGAAAATTTTTAACATTTAAATGGATAAATATTATAATATTTATGCCTATATTATTTTTAGTTTTCGGCTGTTAAAATATTTTAAACCTATTTAATCAAGGAAAATGCAAAAATTAATTTAGGCATCATCTATATTTTCATTATTATTTTCATTTTCTTCAAATTCACTTTCATTTTCAACATTCTAAAATAATTATGTAAAAATAATTAATAAATATTCAAATATTTTTATTATAATTATTACTTAAATACCCACATCAGGTTCTTGAGGAAATCCACCAGGCATGCTAGAATTATCATTTGTTATTTCATCCTCATTATTATTACTATTTAAATTATTATTGTTAACTCCCCACAGAATTTCAACAAGCCTATCAGCAGCTGCCTGGAGATTTGCAGCATCAGCGATTTGATTGATACGTTCAGCAATTTGTACATTTGCATTCTAAATAAATATAAATTAATAACTTCTTTTGTTGCTACCCAGAAAATGAGGAATTAAAATATACATACTGGTACTCTGCCTAAAAATCTTTGTAAATCAATTATGTTACCATCAATTGGACCAACAGTGTGCACAGAGTAAGGATTAGTTCCATCAGGTGGAGGCAAAGGGTCATAAAGATTTATGCTTCTGTTTGCTACTGCTGGAAGTCTGCCCAGAAACTTTGAATTTTCTATAATATCAACATAATCAGTAAAAAACTAATCAAGTTTCTATGATTAAAATATTTTTTTTTTAAAAAAAAAAAAAATTAATGAATCTCACCCGAAACAATTATATATCTACTAATATCCAACGGAATTTGATCATCAAATAGATTTTCCCTGATTTTCCTTCCATGAACGAATGCAGCAGAAAATTCTTTATCAGATAAAGATGCTGGATTCATGAAATATAACCAAATATAATAAGTATAATAATTTAATTCAATATAATAACAATTCAATAATTTGATTCAATAATTAATTTTGCTTACCTTTATAACTTGGAACTTGTAATTTCACGACCACATTTATTATTGCGGTTTGGAACCAGCTAATAACCTATATATTCGCTTATGTTAAAATAAAGATTGTTCTATTTTATTAAAAAAAAAAAATTAAATATAATTAATACGTACTTCTGGTTGAGTCCACAAAGGTGAATTCTGCTCAACATAAAGGTCAATCAATAAATTCAAAAAATTTTTTGGAGATCTAATAATAAACAAAGAGAAAAAAATAGAATCAATGAAACAAGGCATTAGAGTGAATAACAATCACAAAGAAAAACATACGTTTCATGTAAAAATTCATTTTCTTCAATATCAGAATCAAGTTGAATATCACATTTTTTGACTATTAAAGGGACAACGGTAGGGAAATATAAAATTGCCTTTTCAAGCATTGCCATACTTTCTTCATGGCTCTAAAGAATTTAAGAAAATACATCATTAAAAAATTCATCAAATTTTAGCATAAAAATGGAAAGAAAATTTTTGAAAATTTTGAAACTTACAACATTCATATTATTACTTTCTTTTAATTCTTTTAATTCTTTTAATTCCGACTGAAATTTTGCCATCGCAGAGGAATAAGAAAAATTTGGTAAATTTTTCAAATTATAGTGTTCCCATTCGTTTGTAAAAGATATCACGTATTCATACTGTTTAGCCTTTAACCCAATATAATCAATTATATGTAGCACACACAATGGATCATTTACTGGATCCAATGAAAGTAACAATTTGCTAAATTCAAATGATGTTTGCCAACAACCTCGTCTAGATAAAGATTGAATCTGACGAAAGAGGGCAAGAAAGAATGCTCTACAATTCATTCAAATGTCATTTAAATATAGTAATTAGATTTAGTTACAAATGTTTCCTTAAAATTTATGTTATTATAATCATTAAAATAAATATTTACCGATTTTCAAATTTATTATAACTCAAACGAGATATACCTTTGGAAATGTTGAACTTGATATGAAAACTTTTCTCGAATGCGTACAATGCACGCTCTATAAATTCACTAGACATCGCGTGATCGTCTGACATTTTATAAATGTCACTGATTTGTAATAATGAATCGATATGATATGGATTTTTTTGTAAAAGTCCAAATATCGTGCTTGAATCTTTTAAAATAATTAAAATTAATTAATTAATTAATTAAAATGAATTAAAAATGAATTAAAATTAATTAATTAATTAATTAATTAAAATGAATTAAAAATTAATTAATTAAAAATTAATTAAAAATTAGGAAATACCATGAGTAGCTATGCATTGCAAGAATGATATTTGTGCTGTCTGATATTGCTGAGAATGTGTGAATTCAAAATTATAAATTCCGTCTTTCTCTTCCACCAAATCCATCCCAAGCCCAAATTTAATAATTGGTGGCCAAGTTTGTCTTGGTTTTGCCAATAATGTCTTTCTGATTGTTCGAATATAATTCCTATCCCGAATTTCTCTATCTACCTAAAAAAGAGCTTCATGAGTTCACCTTGAAATCATCAAAATATATTTTAATTTTTAATCTAATTACTTACAATTCTAGAAGAAAACATTCTTTTCATTTCTCCATCAGCATCCAACAAACGAGTGTCAACAGTTAAAAATTTAATATTTGATGACATTGAGAATGTTTCCTTTGAATCAACATTTTTCTGAACATTTGATAAACTGTCAAATCTATTTATTATATGTTTAATATTTAATATTTAATGTTTAATATTATTATAATGACTTATTAATAACGAACTTACTTGTCCGAAAATTCTTTACTTGAATTATCTATTTTTTGGTGATTTTCTTTATCTTTCACAAAACTTTTTTCGGAAATTTTCTTCTTTTTCTTTTTCTTTTTTGAAGAAATAGATTTTGTTGGGACTAGTGATTCGATTATAACTTTTTCTTGTTTAGCTTTTTCGTTTTCATCAGATTTTTGCTCCTCTTCATCATCAATACCTTCATTAAGCTAACAATTTAAACAAGAAAGAAGTCAATAAAAGGTGAAATATAAATTATATGAAAGAAAAATTCATCAAAATAAAGGAATTTCGAATCGCACCAAATCAAATAAATTTGTTTTCTGTTGTTCATAATCGGATTCCTCTTCTGCTTGGTCTGAATCATCCTCGGCACTTTTAGGCCTTGATACGAGTTCGTATTCTTTATTCACAGCTCTTCTGAAAGCTCTTCCAGACATTTTTCATTCGAACCCACCTTTTATCAATAGCATAGAGAAAGTTTGTTTTTATTGGTTGATGATCAATAGTATCGTGATTGATCTGCACGAATAGAAATTTAAGATTCAGATCAGGTGATTAAAAGTGATTAGCGAGATTATCTTTAGATTCCAAAGCCAAAGTTCAAATTTTATTTATTATTTAAAATATATTTTATTACTTGTTAAAAAATTATACTGTATTTTGTATAATTCTGCATATAAAGTGATAAAAAATATATATATTAATTCTCATCTAAAAATATTTGAATTTTCTAAATACTCAAAAGGTTATAGATTCTATAAATTGTATATAAAGTTAGTTTTATTAAAAATACACTTTATTTTCACTGATATTTAACTTATTATTATAAATATGAATAGTTCCAGTTATATTCCACATTAAAAAATACTTTCTATATAGACTCTCTAAAATATAAGATCTTGTGAGATCATATATTGTTTAATATTAATTCTATAATAAATTTTAATAAAATAAATAAAATGATTTTTCGTTTGAAAACAATAAAAAATTTAAAAGTTATATACTTTTCAATTTATTGATTAATAAGTTTTTAAATATTTTTTTTTATTACAATTTCGGTATATTAATATAAAAAATACTTTCTACATAAACTTCAATGACAGTGAGATCAGGTGGGATCAAAAGTGTTCAAACGAAAGTAAGGGCTTGAAAGAACATACCTGCAAAATTTCAGTACCAATCATTTAGTCATTTTAGTGACTTGTCATATGGACGATCATAAATCAATTGAACGCTATTGTAAAATTAATATAAATATTTGTGTAACATGCTGATCAAAATCTAGACTTTCCCTATGCTTTTATCAATTAATCTGTTATTTATACAAGTTTAATGTCGCACATGATGAACTTTAATCATGTGAAATCTTTGTGGTGGCGTCGCATCATAAATCTTATTTATTGCAAATATATATATATATATAATAATAATATAATAATAATAATAATAATAATAATAATAATAATAATAAATAATGATAATAATAATAATAATAATAATAATAATAATAATAATAATAATAATAATAAACTTACTAATACTAATACAATTCAAATATTTTATTCAAATGTAATTTAAATAATTTTCTATATAATACAATAAATAATTTTTTCAATATAATTATTATAGAATTTCTAAAACCACATCACATTTAATACAATAATAATATAATAATATAATTTGTTCTAAGAATTACAGTAATTCATTATTACTATTATCTTGGTTAAAAGTCAAAGGAATTATCTCTTTCCTAACAATCCACGATTTAAGTTCAAAATCTATTTCATCCTCAAAATTTCCTCCTTTTTTGGATCTAATCAGATTTCCTGTTTTATTTACATCATCAACTTCCCAACCTCTAATTTCTAATTTAATTTCTTCTGGGTCCACTATTTCCCATGAATAAACCATCATTTTAATTTCATTTTCTTCACCAAACTTTAAAATTCCATCCATTAAATAAAAATCATGTTGTGGACAATCTCCATTTCCATAATATCTTCCAATTAATATTTCATTCAAAATTATATATGATGTAAATGATCCATATATAACTAATCTTAATGGTGCTGTTAAAATATCTTTAAATTTAATATCTATTGGATGACGAAATTTAAATTTCCACCATCTTATACCATCATTAGGTAATATTCCATACATAGTTATACCTAAATTATGATCTTCCCAACTTAATTCTTTATTCTCATCAGGTATACCAGTTGATGAATAAGAATTTTCTAATTTACTTACATCTACTCCACAAATGTTCCATTCTATTTCTGTATTTGGTTCTAACCCTTTAATATTTACTGAAATTATTCCTCGAGGATTATTTGCATCACTAAATATTACGGATTGTCGACCTAATCCCCAATTATCTACAAAAATTATCATGGAATTTTTTTCTTCACTTCCTGGTGAATTAAGATATTGTGTAATATCATACTTTTCACCACCTAATGACTTAAATATTTCTGGTCCAAATTTAGCTCCAGGAAAGAGAAACTGTCTCGAAAAAGTTGTATGTCCACCAACAAATTGATTATTGACAAAAATTGTACAACGATGTCTCATATTTATATAAAGTTGTACATCTGATGCATCATAATCACTTTGAAATTTTGCATGATATAAAACATGACCTGAAACATAATTATTTTCAATTGCTCCTCCTCCCTTTTCTATATTTACTTTTCGCCATCCTAATTCTTTAAAGTTTGTAACTCTTGTTTGCCAATCATACAATTTAGGTACTAAATGTACTTCAGATGTTTTTTCTCCTGCTGTTAATTGTTTTTTATAAATAAATGGAAGAGGATATGTTTGATGAGTATGTAAACGTACATGATCAGCTGGTTTTCTATAAGATAATATTGATATTTCGTGTTCTTGATCCCCATGTTCTGTTTCTATGACCATTTTCGAATAATCAAAATGAACATTTTGAGTTCCCCATGTGACAATTAATGGTGAATGATTAAGGAAATTTTTTCTATTATTAGTTTTAATCCAATGATAATCATCAAACACTGCATGAAGTGTACCAAGTGATTCTTTGTGTAAAGCTAAAATGTACAAATCTTTCGTTGATTCTGTATTTCGAATTCTTGCAAATCCTACAACCCCACTAAATGATAAAATATGAATGGCATGTCCAACCTTTCTAATAGAATACCCAAGATTTCCATCTACCATAATTTCACCTTGAAATGCCATTTCTCCGATATTATTCACTGGAACTATCCAAATTTCACAACTTGTATCGGCTAAACTTATATCTTCATTTTCTTCATTTTTAATAGATGGAAGAATTATTCTCAAATGAATAGGTAAAGTTGAAAAAATTAATTTCAATCCAGTTGTTGTTATGTAATTTCCAATTGCAATAAATGAACTTTTATATGGTAAATAACATTGCATTAGATATTTTTGTGCACGCCTCTGTCCTTCCTGATATTTGACATATACTTGAAATATGGGATGTTTTTGTTCACTGAAATTTCTCATAAATGTAAACAAAACTCCATTATTTTGATTATTTTGATTAGATTGATTATTTTGATTATTGGAATTCACTAATGATCTTCTTTGAGAATTAAAAACGTTTTTGATAGAAGTGGTGATATTTGGGTTACGAACACATTCCGTTTTAACGAGTAAATCAGAAAAGCTGTGCGCAAATAATATTCCAAGACGTAATTTTCGAAGCCGAGATGAAATATAACCATATTCACGAATACATGCCGAATAGTCATAAGAAGTATACCCATCACTATTAATCAAAAAAAAAAAGAACCATTAAATTTTATAAAATGGATGTGAAATATATGAAATTAAGATATTTAAAATATTTAAAATATTTAAATAGCAACAAAGGTTTTTTGATATAAAAAGAAAATAAATAAATTACATGTCACCCAGTGTCCCCCAATTCGTTCCACCATATGCCATATAAAAGGACAACATGGTACAACCTTGTGCTAAGACAGAATCAAAGACAATACGTGTAAAAGAATCACCATAAAAATTATAAACATCATCAAAGGTGTGTTGTGATTTGTAAGTTGTAAACCATCCTCCCTGAAGTTCAGGAATAAATATTGGGGACTAAAAATTTAAAATATATATCATTATTAAATAATAAATAAATATTAAAATAAATATTAAAATAAATATTAAAATAAATATTAAAATGAATATTAAAATAAATATTAAGATGAATATTAAAATAAATATTAAAATAAATATTAAAATAAATATTAAAATAAATAATAGGCATTTTAATAAAAATTACCTTTGCAGCTTCATATCCAAATCCACGGACTGTACTTTCAATCCCATCTAAAGCTTTCATCACATCTTTAGGATTCCAAGACTTCCATTTTTTTGGATTCTCTTGAACATTGAATGCCCAAGGTATTGGCTCACTTGCAGGAACAAATACTATTGTTTATTTTTTTTATTTTTTTATTTATTATTTATTATTTTTTTAATCAAAAACATTCATTAAAGATAACCATAAAATTATTTTCTTTTCATTGTATTATATTATATTTTAAATACTTACCGAAATATTTGTCAAATCCATAAAGATCCAAACCAAATGTTTTTCTATCGAAAAAATGATATGATGGTTTTGAATCGATCTCAGGTTTCGCAATAAATGAACCCGCTTCAAAAGGATCATTTGTAAATAATGGAACAGTGATCTCGCAATCCCTTGCTGATTTACATAAGAATCTCATTTCATCATGTAATCCAAAAGGAATAGATAAAACTTTTTCCAATAATTCATTTTCTATTTGTACAGCGAGAACACATCCATCAGATTTTGAAGTAATTTGATGTCGAGCAATAATTGGTAAAACATTTTCGAACCATTGTTTTTCGTATTCAGAAAATGTAGGATCATATGACTTAAATCCAGAGTGTAAGACATGACGTAATTTCTGAACTTTTTCAATAACCCATATAGGAAATCCACCTGCTTGGGTTTCAGCACAAATATAGGGGCCAGGAGCAGCAAGAACGTAAAGATTTAATTCTTCACATAAATCTAATAAATAGTCGATATCCCTATTACCATCAAAATGGTAGATTCCTTCATCAGGACTATGATAACCCCAATGAAAATAAATTCTTATGCAATTAAATCCTCCGGCTCGATATTTTTTTAAAATACTTTTCCATCGAGATCTATCGGGAAGACGCCAATAATGAAACTCGCCACTAATTATTAGGGTAGGAATTCCGTGAATATATAAACAATATTTATCCCAATTAAGAATATTGCCATATTTACTTCTATTATAAGAAACTTCAGATGTTGTAATAGGCAAAGAACCTTTACGACTTTGAAGAAGCCATACGTATAAAGCTACAAAACTGGCAGGAATAAAGGCCAAAAGAGCTGCAAGTTCTACAATAGCCATGATTAGAAAAAGAATTAGGATTGGTGGAAATTGAATTACATTCTTTTGTGGCTGTAATATGTCAAATATTTTGTTTTTGTAACACAATCCTAATAAATAACCACTTATACATATTCGGAATAACTTCAGTAATAAATCCATTGTTTTTAATTTTTAATATGTGAGGTAATTAGTGGAATTATGAATATGGGTAGAAGCCACAATATTCAAGCCAAAATATGTATTTTTATAAAAATTCAAATTCGCGAATCTACAGATGCGACCTAAAAATAATCTTGTTGTGGCTTACACCTAAAATTCATTTATAATCACTCGCCCAGACTAAATTTTGAAGATTATAAATTTTTAATATTACATATCATCTTCCATTCAAAATTTTCATTCTTTTCTCTAACCTACTCTGGGATATTTGTTAGAGCTGTCGAAGCAGATGTAATTTGTCCTTCTGTATTTTATTTTATATTATGCAAATTGCAAAAAATCTATTTTTTATTTTAAAAATAAAAATTATTTTAAATATTTCAAATATTTTAATTATTTTAATTATTTTAATTATTTTAAATATTTTAATTATTTTAATTATTTTAATTATTTTAATTTTAATTATTTTAATTATTTTAATTATTAAATATTTTAATTTTAATTATGAAACCGCGTTAAATAAAAAAGTATTTTCATATAATTTCTATTTCATTAACTTGTCTCCGTCCTTTGTCCTTTGATGCGAATAAATGTGTTTTTAATGCATAGGAATATTCTCTCTGCGGCGTGTATCAATTTCCAGATTCTTAGATGATTTACAAAAAATACCTCGATATAATTTATATAATTTGCACTTTTTTAAAAACAAATGTCACGTCGTCGACCTAAACAACGCAATGTCGTTGAGGAAAAACAACCTATAGATTGGGAATTAGAATATAACCCTAAGGCACAAGGACACTCACGTCGAACACGTCAACCGCAATCTATTTCACAAACATCTTCAAACTTAATACCTTCCGAAGACCATTCTATTTCAATTTCTCAACTATGGACATTACCTCGAACTACGTTATTATTAATGACTCCGATACTTGCATCAACCATTCTCCAAGTTGCTCCGAGATATATAGAACCCGTTTACGGAAATATTTTTCCAAACGTTTATTTTTATGAATTTTGTTTAATATCATTAATCTTTGGTACAATTTTTGGTATAGGTTTTGTAACTAAAATCAAAAGGCTTCAGTCACAAATTAGAGATGATAAAATCACTAGAGCTATTGTCTACGGTATTGATTTGTGTGGAGTATTATTTGCAGCTTCACCGTTAATGGTGAAAAAATTATATAGCCTTAGCAGTATTTTAGGTCCATATGTTGGACCACATATAACACAACTTGGGTTGGCTTATCCTATAATGTTCTCTCTTGGATTCCTCAATTCCGTAGTATGCGCTCGAAATTCTCATGAACAACGATTTCCCATTATAAGATGGATATCTCATGTTATAATATATAATATAGTTACTCAAACATTTACATTTGTGTTATATAGTGTGGAAACCAGAGGAAGGTCATGTCATCGATTGTATTTTGGTGGATTAGCTTTAGCATTTGTTAGTGTTGTATTTAAATTATTATGGAATATTCATGGAGAAATAAATTTAATTGAAAATGCAGGACAGCGAAAGAAGAAGAAGAATAAATTTGGAGTAACAATTTCTTCTAAAATAAAGAATCTAAGTTTTATTTTAACGCCACAGATTTTGATATTTTTTTTTGCAATTTATAATGTAAATTTTAATCCTCAATGTAATCCATCAATAATTCAGGTTAGAAATTATAAATAATTTAATTTAATTACTTCTAAAGAATATTATTATTATTAATTAATTAATTTGAAAAAATAATCGAAATAATTTTATTCATGAAAAGAATGTAGTAGTGAATAATATAGAATATTCAATCATTGCTAGAAATGATTCAATTACCGGATGGATTGAAGTTTTAGAAGAAATTCATCCTCGTAACATTCGTGTAATGAGAGCAGGACATTCTTTGTTAGGTGGTGTTTATAGAAATACTTGGGATTCTGTGTTTGGATCTTTTTATTTTATGGAAGGTAATTAATAATTTGGATTTGATAATAATTTGAATGTAAATAAGTAATTTTTTATTATATAAATAATTTAATTTTTATTAGCCGTTCGATTAATTGAAAGAAAAAATAATAGTGGACAAGAAAGAGCTTTACAAATGTATATTAAATTTTATAATCCTTTCTATCAATATTTTTATTAATCTATTATTACTTTTATTTATTTATTACTTTCATTTATTACTTTTATTTATTACTTTTATCTATTACTTTATTTATTACTTTTATTTATTACTTTATTTATTATTAGAGGTTTAGGAATAGGCATTTCAGCCTCATCACTTCAACGTCACCAAGTCTCTTTGGACATTATTGACCTTGATCCAGTAGTATATGAATATGCGATTAAATATTTTCGACTAGAAAATCATCATCGGTTTTATCAACAAGATGGAAGAAAATTCATAAATAATGAGGAATCAGGAATTTATGATTATGTGTTACATGATGTTTTTACTGGTGGGTCAATGCCTTCAGAACTATATTCTATAGAAGCATTGGAGCAGATTAAAAGAGTGATGAAAGAAGATGGAATAATGGCTTTGGTATGTTTATTTTATAACTGTTTATTTTATAACTGTTTATTTTATATCTGCTTATTTTATAACTGTTTATTTTATTATTTGAATATTTCAAGAATTTCGTTGGGTCAGAACGATGGCCACACGCAGAAAGTTTGGCATTAGTTTCAAATACAATAAAAAGAGTTTTTCCATACATTAAATGTTTTAAAGAAGGATCACAAGATGAAGGAACATTTCAAAATATGGTATTTAATCTTTATTTAATTTTCATTTTCATTTATATATTATTTGATTATATAGAGAATTGAAGTTAATCATTAAAATAAATATTAATATTCAAACTATTAATATTCAAACAGGTGTTTTTTGCTTCCTCTCACAAAATAAAGTTTCGTCAACCTGATAAAGAAGATTTCTTGGATAGTGATATGCGAGAATTTATGTTGAAAAATTTCATAAAATGGCCAGTAAGCTTGGAGAAATTTAAAAATGTCAGTGAAATAATAACAGATATAAATAATCCATTAGATAAAATTCAGCTTATTTCGGCACATGAACATTGGGTGATTATGAGAGAATTGTTTCCGATGGAGGTGTGGATTAATTACTAAACTAAAGTAAACAAGATGAGGCAAGATGTTGAAAGGATGTTCAAGAAAAGAAATTTAGAGTAAGCAAGATGTTGAGAGAAGTAATATACTATTGAGAAAATGTTGGTTTAATTTGCTAACATAATATAGGATATTTTTGATATTTGACATATTTATATAAATTCAATTTATATCAATTCATAATATTATAGACAAAGAATGTATTATTTATTTTTTATGTAAATTCGGTAAACAGAAAAAATTATATTACTATAAATGTGAAAAATCAAATATATATAAATATTTATATTAATAATTTTAAATTATTTTATACAATTAAGCTTTTTTTCAATTTTTTTCAATTCTTGCACTAAGTGATCAACTTCTTATACATACAATAGTAATATATAGTAATATCTTGCAATGCTGACTGTAAATATTTATCATCCACTTTATGAGAGCTTCATATATGAAAACATTTCCATCCAATCTTTTGACAAACTTCAAAAAATTATATGTTCCTGGATGATCACCATCAGTGACACTAGTGTTCCAATCCTTAATCCTATAAATCCAGATGGATCTTATAATCCAAATTTGTTTATTATAAAAAGGATTTATCCAAAATAAAAACGGATTACAGATACAGATCATCCAGATTATATATATACATGTGACACACGTGACAATATTTTAGCTATACAAGTGAATTCTTTTCTATCCCTTAAACAGTAGTGACATTACAAGTATACTTGCACATTAAATTATTTTGGGCTCCAAAATTGCAATTTTGGAGAAAAAAGTCAAAATAGTTTTTCATAGAAATCGAAATTATTTTACTTGAAACCTGAAATTTTTTGACTATCCAGATAAATTTCTTAATTAAAGATACATATAACTAGATACTTTTTTTACTTCCATATATAGAATAGATTTTGCATAAATTTCAAAAAGACGAAATATCTCAAAAATTCAAAATCAATTTTGGGATCATAAGTTACTAATAAATGCAGGCAAATTTGCTGTAATTCACATGATTTACCATTTAAAGAATACTATTAAAATGATGATTGGGTGTAATGATCTACTAATAAATCTAGATATGATAAATTAATGTTCAAAGTAAAAAAATTCTAAAAATAAAAATGGATTCTAAAAATAAGGATAGATTCTAAAAATAAGAATGGATTTTAAAAATAAAGATGGATTCTAAAAATAAGAATGGATTCTAAAAATAAAAATAGATTTTAAAAATAAGGATAGATCCGAAAAATAAGGATAAATCCTAAATATTTAAGGATAAGAATTTATAATTCAGATTTTGTCAAGAAAATCCAGATTTAATTCAGATTGTATTTTGAAATAGGATCAGAACACTAAGTAGCACATGTTCAAAGACAATAAATTTTGTCTTCATTAAATAATTTCTGAAACAATTATATGATCAAATAGTTGTATTATATTTTTATTTCAATTTTTTTTTGTTTTGTCTTCTTTATTATAAATTAATTCTATGAAAACAGGAGATAGGAAAAATTCACCAGTTTTTTTAAGTTGTAAATAGAAGGTACATTTTATACATGTCGTCAAAACTAATTTGGCCTTGACTCAACTATTAAAATTTCAATTTTTAATTGCGTCTGACTCAACTAATTGCATCAGTTACTAGTAAAAATTAAAATTTGCCTTGACTCAACTTCAATTTTTCTCAATTTTAATTGCGTCTAACTCAATTCAATAGTTTTGACGACATGTATAGTACATTTCATATCAACTTATCTACATTTATGATATTTTTAATAATTATCTGCACTTATGATTTTCATTTCACATGAAATGTATACTTTAAAATTTATTATTCCTATTATTATTATTATCATTATTATTGTTATTTTTTCTTTATTAAATTTAATAATAATAATATTTTTAATATTTTTTCTTTTCATATTTATTTGATTGTTATAAAAGGTGATTCAATAGCAAGTAAATTGTTCACACATTATAAATATATACAAATTCTTTAAGAAGAAAAACAAATAACATAATAGACTAAATATATCAATTTTTTTTATATTTACACTGGTTAAAAATTTATAAAATTTATACTATACATGTTGCCCAAATCCCAAATTATTTGAAATTTGGGATTTTAGCAAAAAATACTAATTATAATTTGGAATTTGGGATTTGAAATTTGTGCATTTGGAATTTTAGCATTTGGATTTTGAATTTAGGTGGCAGATATAATTTACACTTATCGGGTACTAGATAAGTGTAATATCTATACCTAATATTATACACATATCAGATACCCAATAGGTGTGAAAAATGTTTTTTTACATATATCAAGTATTCAATAAGTATAAAAAATATTTTTTATACCTATTAAGTACCTGATATATGTATGATATTAGATACAGATATTACATTTATCTGGTACCCAATAGGTATAAATTTTATAAATTTTCGACCAATACCATATATTACTATATTTTTTTATTTCACAAAAATAATTTAAATGATGTTGTAAAAAAAATTTAAGCATGCTAAAGGTTGTATTATCTAGTCAAATTAATAGTATTATCTATAAAAAATTTTTACCTAACCTATAAGTTGATTGGTAATTGGAAAATTTTTACATGTTGATTTTACAAAGTGATAAATATTCAGTAAACAAATTTAATTTATAAGTAAAAAAATTTTTTATTTCCAAAATATTTAATAAAAATTGATATTGAAAAGTATAATATATAGTAATAAATATACTACCCCTATAATTAACATTGGTTAAAAATTTATAAAACCTACACTTATTGGATACCAGATAGGTGTAGTATCTGTGCCTAATATCGTACATATATCGAGTATATACATGTTCCCAAAATTGATTTTGGATTTTTGAGGTATTTCGATTTTTTGAGATTTATGCAAAATCTATTTTATATATAGAAGTAAAAAAAAGTATCCAGTTATGTGTATCTTCAATCAAAGAATAAATCTGGGTGGTCAAAAAATTTCAAGTTTTAAGTAAAATAATTTCGTCTTCTATGAAAAACTATTTCGACTTTTTTCCCCAAAATTGCAACTTCGGGGCCCCAAAATAATTTTGCGTGCAAGTATAATCGAGTACCCGATAGGTGTGAAAAATGTTTTTTTACATATATTGGGTACTTGATAAGTGTGAAAAATATTTTCTCACACCTATCGGGTACCCGATATGTGTACGATATTAGACACAAATACTACACCTATCTGGTACCCGATAGATATAGATTTTATAAATTTTCGACCAGTGTAAATGAACAAAAATCAAAATATTAATTATACAAATTCCTATTCATAATAAAACTGTACAATTTTTTTCTATTTGACCAATGTAAACTTTAATCTATAGTATCCATAATTATTTTTACAAGTTTTTAATATTATAGTTTTTTAAATAAAATTATTATATAAATGTAGATTTTTGTATAGTAATAAAGTAAAATCTTCATGTTTCTGATTTCAAAATTATCAATTGTTTTATATTAAAAGTTTTAATTTTAATAATTAAATATTAAAAATAAGAATAACACTGGTTGAAAATTTATAAAACCTACACCTATCAGGTACCAGATAAGTGTAGTATCCGTGCCTAATATCGTACACATATCGGGCACCCGATAGGTGTAGGTTTTATAAATTTTCGACCAGTGTACACCTATCTAGTACCTAATAGGTGTAGGTTTTATAAATTTTCGACCAGTATAATTTGTATTTTATATAAAAGTTTTAATATTAAAAAATTTTTATGTATTTTTTAACTTTGTTTATAATTATAAGTTTTTACAAATTTTTACATGATTTTTTCATAGACATTTTATATTACAAAAATGAAATATACATTATACATGTCATCAAAACTAATTTGATTTTAACTCAACTCTTAAAATTTTAATTTTTCTCAATTTTAATTGCGTCTGACTTAATTCAATAGTTTTAATAACATGTATAATATATATTATTTTGTAATTAAGAACAAGACTTCTATTTATTTTAAAATACCTTAATATATCAATAAATTTTTTTAAATATAAGTTTTTGAAGTATTTTATTTCAATAACCTTTGAATAAATGTAATATTTGCAAAAATTATTAATATTAAAAATCTTTATTTATAAAAAATATAATATTTGCAAAGGTTATTAATTTAATGATTTTTGATAACCTTTGCAAATGAAATTATTTTAATAATCTTTATTATAAAAAATTTTCTAATATTAAAAATTGTTTACCATTTTAATAATTACAAACAAAATAAAAAAAATGAAAAATTACATAAAAATTTCCTAATAAAATCTTGTATTTAAAAATTAAAATATATTTAAAAATAAAATTTTAAAATTAAATAATTATTATTTTAAATTATTAATTTTTAAATAATAATATAATTATATAATTGTAAATATTTTAGATAATTTGTCAAAATTTGTAATAATTACAATCTGTAATTTATAATTACAAATATTAAAATATTATAAATCTAATAAATTTTATAAAAAGTCACAATATTTAAAATATATTTAAAATAGGATAAATTTAATTGGAATATTCTGTTCCAGGAACAATCTCGAAAAATAGTGTTGAAAATTTTTAAATTTTTATTTTATTGGTCATTAAAAAATGTAATCATAATTTTTATTAGGTATTTATTTATATTTTTTATTCAATTATTGTTAACTAGAGAATTCCCGTGCCGTTGAGCACACAGTAATAACCGTAATAGCCAATAAGAAAGCTTGTTTATCTAACTAATAGAAATGTATTTTTATCTTTAGCCAATGGAAATGCTTTTTTATCTTACCACTGTGTATTATTATATAGATGAATTAAAGGTTAGATTTATATATAATTTAATAAACCTAGTGATTTTGGCACGTTGCATTATTATGTTCTGGTTAATTACATGTGTCACATTGTTGTGAGGGTGGAAGGCTCAATTGATATCAAGACTGGCTCAATAATTGCACCTTTGGCTAATTAATTTTGCACCAGCTAAATTCTGGTTAAATTTTGGTTCAAAGATTAATTAAATTGCGTCGGCTAAATTCTGACTTAAAGACTAATTAATTTTTTTCTGGCTAAATTCAAGCGCAATTTCTGATTGGCTGGTGCAATTTTAGTCATGTGACAAAAGGTTGATCAGATAAAATTATTAATTAATTTACCGATATTAATATTTTAATATATTGTTTTAAAATAGCTATAATTTGGTCATTTTAATGTTACAGAAATGAAATATATATCAGCTTGTAGCTAAGAACCAGATCTTTCGATCTATCATAGAAATATCATAGTAAAAAATCGCTCCTAGTTATGTAAAATTAATTTGAAATTAAAGCTAAAATTAATTATTTTTAAAAATTTAAAAATAATTATTTAATAAATTTTATCCCTTAAACTGTAAACAATTCCAGGCAAATTTGCTTGCAAATTTTTCCTTAAATATGTCACATATAAAAATTAATGGAAATTTCAGTTTATGTGATGAAATTTTTATCATGAATAGCTGATCATTAATAGCATGTGATCAAACTTAAAACTTTCGAACTATCATATAAAAGTCACATGATATTTGTGTTTGAAAATTGATTATTTTTTAATAAAGTACCAATTTTACAAAAATTTACTCTTTATCTTTAAACATCTTCTTGAAAATTGATCAGAGCTGGCTAAAATAATAATAGAAAATATAGAATTAATCATGATAAAAAAAAGTTATTATTGTGAGTTTTGAAATTATGAAGTAGAATTTCAACTTTAAATAAGAGCAAAATAAATAATAATTTTTTTTAAATTTGTAAAATTTGTTTTTACTAATTAATATCAAAAACATTGCTAAGCAACTTCAAAGTTGAGAATGAATCACATCTATCACAAAATTCTCACACCTATTACTTTAAAATTAACCGAATAATAAATTTTTAAAATTTATACAATAATTTTTTGAAATTTTAAAATATAAACAGTTATTATTTAGTTAAATTTAAAGTAATGGGCATGAAAATTTTATGGTAGATGTGATTCATTCTAAACTTTGAGGTTACTTAGTAATATTTTTGATATTTAATTAGTAAATAATTGACTTATATAGATAGCAATTATTTTTAAAATTTTTTAAAAAAAAATTCAACAAAAGTATTTTATTTTTAATTTTTTTTGTACATATGATATTTTTATTAAATTTTAAAATTTTAAATAAAAATATATAATCATTGTCTATAAAAATTACAAAAATAATTGGTCAATATTTAAAGAAATTATTAAAGGATTTACATTAATTTTTATAAAATGCGGGCAAATTTGCTCGCAAAACAGTTTAAGGGATAATTGCACCAGCCAATCAGAATTGCACCATTATTTAGCCTTTGCGCCAAAATTTAGCTATTGCGCCGTGACTAAATTCCAGGCTCAATTGGCTAAATTAAATCTGGCTAAATTCCTGACTCAATTCGTATTGCACTTATACATGTCATTAAAACTAATTTGGCCTTGACTCAACTCTTAAAATTTCAATTTTTAATTGCGTTAATCATTAGTAAAAATTAAAATTTGCCTTGACTTAACTCCAATTTTTCTCAATTTTAATTGCGTCTGACTTAATTCAATAGTTTTGACGACATATATATATTGCACCTACCATCTCTACATTGTTAGCCTATTTGTATCTTCAAAGAAAAATAGGGAACAACAACTAAAGCAGGGAAAAACTAGGTATAAAAGATCACACAGCAATTATATGTAATATGTTATAGTTGAAAGGTTTGTAAATGAATACAACTATAAAGAATTTAAATATGTGATTTTATTCGAAAGAGGCAAGAGTGAGATTTTAAAAGGGGTTATAGAGAACAAATCTCTATCGTCATAAAGACAATTTATAAAGAAACCAATTCTTTAACTACGGATTTTCAACAAATGAAAAAGGTTATTATTCACCAAGAATAATAATATCAAAGTACATAAATTATAATATTCAATGTCACCAAGACTTTATTATTAATTTATTACTTATTGTGAGTCAAATACTGTTTATTAATTGTATTACATCAGGAAACTTTTCGGGGCGTAAATTTACAGAAAATTTACGGGACCTACAGAAATTTACGCTTAAAAAAATCAATTTTTTTTGACTTTGATCACTATTTACAAGACAAGGAGCGATTTTTTACTAAGATATTCCTATAACAGATCGAAAGATCTGGTTCTTAGCTACAAGATAATATATGTTTTATTCCTGTAACATCAATATTCGCGAAGATATTCAAGTTTAAAGTTTCACATTTGTGAAAAATTTTCCGCGTAAATTTTCTGAAAATTTTCGTAATTCTGCCGGAAATTTCTATGACGTCACGTGAATTTCCGGCAGAATTATGGAAATTTTCGAAAAATTTACGCGGAAATTTTTTCACAAATGTGAAACTTTAAACGTGAATATCTTCGCGAATATTAATGTTACAAAAATGAAACATATATCATCTTGTAGCTAAGAATCAGATCTTTCGATCTGTCATAAAAATATCTTAGTAAAAAATCGCTCCCTGTCTTGTAAATAGTGATCAAAGTCAAAAAAATTGATTTTTTTAGGCGTAAATTTCTGTAGATCCCGTAAATTTTCTGTAAATTTACGTCCCGAAAAGTTTCCTGATGTAATTGTATAAAACTTGTATCAAACTGAAGACTGAGGTTGAGAGAAAACTCAGCCTTTATATACATTATTAATTTAACTGTAAAATTAACTTGTAATCTGACTAGTAATTATACTGGTACCTTGACTAATATCTTAACTGGTACTTTCTCTAGTATTTTAACTAGTACTTTAATTAAAGTATTAACTCGTGTTATAACTAATACTCTAATTTGTGTTACAGATTTACAAGAATTTAATAATATACTTATTTAAGAAATAAAAGTTAATTTGTATTACATATTGAGAAATTGATCTACTGTAATACTATATAATATAATAGATAATAAATAATAGTAAGTAAATAATTGAAATAGATAAATAATAATAAAATATTAATAATATATAAAAATAAGAAAATGATAAAAATAAGTTAATAACATGCATATGCACGTAATTTTCCTTTTTTTTAGTCGTAGATTTATAACGTTTAGTTTCTGGACACCCTTTTCGTTATGATACTAATGGATTTTTGATTGGTCCAAGTTCATTTTTCTTATTTGCATTGTCTTGAATTTTGGTAAATTCTTGAAAATCTCAATTCTGTACTGNGACTGAGGTTGAGAGAAAACTCAGCCTTTATATACATTATTAATTTAACTGTAAAATTAACTTGTAATCTGACTAGTAATTATACTGGTACCTTGACTAATATCTTAACTGGTACTTTCTCTAGTATTTTAACTAGTACTTTAATTAAAGTATTAACTCGTGTTATAACTAATACTCTAATTTGTGTTACAGATTTACAAGAATTTAATAATATACTTATTTAAGAAATAAAAGTTAATTTGTATTACATATTGAGAAATTGATCTACTGTAATACTATATAATATAATAGATAATAAATAATAGTAAGTAAATAATTGAAATAGATAAATAATAATAAAATATTAATAATATATAAAAATAAGAAAATGATAAAAATAAGTTAATAACATGCATATGCACGTAATTTTCCTTTTTTTTAGTCGTAGATTTATAACGTTTAGTTTCTGGACACCCTTTTCGTTATGATACTAATGGATTTTTGATTGGTCCAAGTTCATTTTTCTTATTTGCATTGTCTTGAATTTTGGTAAATTCTTGAAAATCTCAATTCTGTACTGACCTGGCCGCTATTTCTTTATATTGGATAGATTCTTGAAGATCTTGATTTTATACTGACCCGCTACTATTTCTTTGTGTCGTCCAATAAATTCTTTCAACTATACAATTATCTCGTTATGATTGTTATGCTCAACAGCAAGTTGAGCTGCATGTCATGCCAATCTCCACACTTTTTCATATTTGAGTTTTCATTGTATTACACAACATAGAACATGTGTCACAGACTTGAGTATAGTCGAAGGATTTGGAATTAGTATCTCATTTGAATGGTTCTTCGCAGATTCTTTATTTATGAAGCAGCATACTTCAGTAATTACATTGTTGTCCTTTTGGGCATCAGTATACCATCGCAAGGAAATCATTTAAATATGAAATCCTGTGATTTTTGAATGCATCATCATCTGGAAATAATGGTGACAAATGATGTCGCGAGATATATTTGACATACAAGAACAAAGATATGAAATGGAATCAATTACCACCACGAAATATGAGTATTTGCTATTTTGAAGTCGTATATCTGTAATTTTCCACACTTTCTAAACATTTTCTTCACCAACTTCAGCGATTATCGATTTCAACAAAATTTGTTTAGTATTGTATAAATTTTCAACAAATTCATCTGCTATATCAAAACTACTAAAATCCTAAACAAAAATGTTAGATACGCAAATAACTTTAAATATTTGTATCAGATTTCATTTATCTTATTATTATTTGCGAGATTTATTTGACTCACAATAAAATATAAGCATTGTACCATTTCCGATTGTTTCGCAGACAATATGTGGGATAAGGTATTTAGCCATTTGCTTATCGATTTCTGGAAAAGGTCATGATCAACCAATTTCCATACATGACGACATGGTGTGATACTCAAAGAAACAATTCCATTGTACCTCGTTTTGAAGTTTTACATCCAGTACATCAGCAAGATTACATAAACTAGATTCAGATTTTCTTAATCAAATCCAAATTATAAATTCTTATTCTTAAATATTTAGAATTTATCTTTATTTTAGAATTTATCCTTATTTTTAGGATCCATTCTTATTTTTAAGATCCATCCTTATTTTTAGGATTTATTTTTATTTTTAGGATCTATTCTTATTTTTAGGATTTTTTTATTATAACAGCGGACGTTAATTTATCACACCCAGATTTATTAGTAGATTATCAGTCTATCATCATTTTCATAGTACAGAACTGTGACAAATAAACGACAAAATTATTACAGAAAAGAATTCACTTGTATTGTTAAAAATATTGTCACGTGTGTATATATAATCCAGATTATAATTTGAATTATAATCCGGATGATCCATATCCGTAATCTGTTTTTATTTCAGATAAATCCTTTTAAAATAAACAAATTCAGATTATAAGATTCATCCGGATTATAGGATCCATCTGAATTTATAGGATTAAAGATCGGAACACTAACATAAATTACTACTTGTTATTAATGTGCATTTAATAATAGCATTAACATCAGGAAATTTTAAAAGACGAAAATTTTCCGTAATTTTTCACAAAAATTTGCGGAAATTTTTGGTCAAATAAAAAATGTTTTTTATTTTGTAACACAAAATGATCTTGTTTATTTACTAAATGAATGATCTTGTTTCGAACTCTTTCAAAAATTATTATTCTCATGAAATTTTAGGACAAAAATTTTCGGAAATTTTCAAAAATTTATTTATTTCTCAAGTAAGTATATTGGTTTTTGACGAGATTAGACGCCATTGCTATTCGTAAAATCTTCATTTAATGTGTTTCTAGATCGTTCGAAACTTCTCGAGTCCCTTTAGTTATGTTAAATTAATAGATTAGGGTAAAGTTCCTATAAGAAAAGTTCTCACTATTTCCTTTTCTTGATTAACACAACTCTTATACTACAACGCTTTACCTTTTCTGTGGTTTTTTTCTATGTAACAGGTAGTAGTTTAGCAGGTTACACTAGTCAAATGGAAAAAATAGGATGGTTTTATTATGAATAAGATTCCGATTGATGGCTAAATTTGCTAAGATTTATTAAATATAGGCAGTCGATTTTTTCCAATTTATAAATAGGAATTTCCGATTTATGAATTTTCACAAATAGGATGTTCGATTTATGCATATTTGCGCCATCAATAGGATTCCGATTTTTGTTCATTCGACCAGTGTTATATTCATAATTTTGCTGTTCTTTACCTTTTCTGTGGTTTTTCGGAATTTCAGGTAGTCGTTCAGCAGGTTATTTATAACCTTGCTGTTTAGAAGTAGGATACTCTCGGATGCTAATATGCTTACTTAAAAACAATGCACAGTTTATTTAATACTGTTTCTACTGACCTAATGATTAACCTAATAGATAATTATTAATTGATCTAATAAAATAATTAATTCAGAATTTTCCAAAGATTTTCGATGAATTTTATTTTCTATTTTTTTTCAAATATTCAAATTAGATTAATTTTTTAGTTTTTTTCGATCACTTTTAAATTAATTGTTATTTTTCGCAATATTTCATAAAAATCTTTATTATGTAAAAAAATATAATAAACTAATAAGTGTTCTTTATTATATAAAAAAATATAATAAACTAATAAGTGTTCTTTATTAT
>PQFF01000157.1:285290-296781 GCA_003547095.1 Diversispora epigaea
TAATAAATGTTCATAATGTTCAAAAATATAATATATGTACTAATAAATGTTCATAATGTTCAAAAATTTATATATAATAATCTAAAAATTATTTCGAAAATGTCCGGAGCTTTTAAAATTATTCTTCTTCCTCTTTTTCCTGCATCAGGAAATTTTAATAGGCGTAAATTTACGGAAATTTAACATGGCGTAAATTTCTGTCATATTACGGGACCTACAGAAATTTTCAAAAATATGACGGAATACTGACGTTAATATAAATTTCCGAAAATTTATCGTGTAATAAAATTTCGAAAATTTTCGGTATAATAAATTTTCGTAATTTAGATATTTCAAAATATTTTCAAAGCTTTTTAAAATAATCTGCTTGTTTTCGTTTCATTTCATTTTATTTTTTCAAAATTTTATATTTTCACGATAAACGTTTATTTTATTTATTATTATTTATTATTATTATTTATTATAAATAAACAAAAATTTATATACAAATAAAGAAAAAAATTATTCTTCATTATTATCATTATTGCTACTTTCGTTATTTGATTCATTTTCACTTTCATTACTTTCATTTTCACTTTCATTTTCACTTTCATTTTCACTTTCATTCTCATTTTCACTTTTGAATATTTCCTCATAATTTCTTTTTCTGACTTTTTCTTCCGCACGTTTTCGAATTTCGCTTAATGGGGGAAATTCTATTTCACGATCATTACTTACATCTGACGCAGGTTCGGGCGCACTTTTCCATTTCGAAGGTATAGTACGAGTTTCTCTGTTTTTTAATAAATTTTCATTTACATCAGGTGCACTTTTCCGTTTCGAAGGTACAATACGAGTTTCTTCATTTTGTAATAAATTTTCATTATTCAAAGTTGAGGCCGATTCGGGCGCACTTTTTCATTTTTTTGGAGAAGAGGAAAATGGTGAAGGAGAATTTTCAGGTTCGGATTCGGATTCGGATTCAGATTCGATCTCGAATGTTTTTTTATTTTTTATTTTTTCATATTTTTATTAAGTTTTTAGTAAATTTTCGGAATATTTTCACAAGTGAAGTTACAAAACTTACAATATTAATCGATAAAGAATATTTTATGGTATCCTCCGAAATTTTTATATTTCCATTTGTTGGGTCTAATATTGTTTGGACGATTGATATTGCCCAAGCAACATGTTGTTTAGGTGGTTTCGAAGTTGGGGACCATACTTTTTTTAGGATTGCCTCTATATAAGTCGGATTCCCGGGGAAATCTGATTTATCAAAAATTTTTTTGTAACAACTTTTGGTGCTGGGGAGTTGCTTCCAATTTAGAATTTCTTGAGATTTTGCGTTAGATTTTATTGGGTGAAGTTGGTTTCCAAAAACATCGTACATGGCAGTCCTTATTTTATCACACAATGTACCTTGTTGACTACGTATCTTATCACTTAACTATATTTAATTATTAAAAAGTGAAATAAATTTCGGAATATTTCAGAATATTTCAAATATTTCAAATTTCATACCTTTGATTGGATAAACGTCTTCATGAAATTGTTAAATGTAAGCTTCACAGCTTTCTTTATATTCTTGAGGACTGGGATACAAATTTAATTTTAATATCACTTCGGCCACGCTTACAATTATATAAAATTTTATTAATAATTATAAAACTTCAAATTTCATTAAACTATTAATAAAATAATAATTTATCTCCATAAATTCTTTATTATTCGTTAGCAAGCATATTTCATTTTTGATTTTTTTAATATCTGTTTCTATACCACTTTGACCTTTTTTCATATCTGCAAAATCTGTTTCGAGCTTATTTAGTTTTTCGTAGATTTTTAGAATTATTGCTCTATTATCTGTATTTTTAAATAACATGTTAAATTAAACCATATACATTCTTAAACACTTTTGTTATAGTTTTATTACCATCGTTACTTTCTGATATATTGTTGTTTCTTGCAGCTCGTCGAGAAGAACTTACGAAAGGTCGAGAAGATCTTACGGAAGGTCGTGAAGAACTTGCGGAAGGTCGCGAAGTTTTTTTGTGGGTACCTGAAATAAGAGTACTGAAACTCATTGAGAAAATATGTATTTCAAATTGAAAAAATATATAAAGAAAATATGTAAAAAAAATATGTATTTCTTATACTGAAATAAAAACTATCATATTTACAGAGGAATATAAACATGTTAAAAATATTATACACTTTCGCAATTTTACGTCCATTTTAGTTCTGGCTAAAATATGTGAGACTTAGGAGTATAAAAATATAGACGAAAAAAATTGACTATGAGACTTAGGAGTATAAAAATAAAGACAAAAAAAATTGACTATACACTTTCGCAATTTTACATCCATTTTAGTTCTGGCTAAAGTATGTGAAACTTAGGAGTATAAAAATATAGACGACTGAANGTTGACTACGTATCTTATCACTTAACTATATTTAATTATTAAAAAGTGAAATAAATTTCGGAATATTTCAGAATATTTCAAATATTTCAAATTTCATACCTTTGATTGGATAAACGTCTTCATGAAATTGTTAAATGTAAGCTTCACAGCTTTCTTTATATTCTTGAGGACTGGGATACAAATTTAATTTTAATATCACTTCGGCCACGCTTACAATTATATAAAATTTTATTAATAATTATAAAACTTCAAATTTCATTAAACTATTAATAAAATAATAATTTATCTCCATAAATTCTTTATTATTCGTTAGCAAGCATATTTCATTTTTGATTTTTTTAATATCTGTTTCTATACCACTTTGACCTTTTTTCATATCTGCAAAATCTGTTTCGAGCTTATTTAGTTTTTCGTAGATTTTTAGAATTATTGCTCTATTATCTGTATTTTTAAATAACATGTTAAATTAAACCATATACATTCTTAAACACTTTTGTTATAGTTTTATTACCATCGTTACTTTCTGATATATTGTTGTTTCTTGCAGCTCGTCGAGAAGAACTTACGAAAGGTCGAGAAGATCTTACGGAAGGTCGTGAAGAACTTGCGGAAGGTCGCGAAGTTTTTTTGTGGGTACCTGAAATAAGAGTACTGAAACTCATTGAGAAAATATGTATTTCAAATTGAAAAAATATATAAAGAAAATATGTAAAAAAAATATGTATTTCTTATACTGAAATAAAAACTATCATATTTACAGAGGAATATAAACATGTTAAAAATATTATACACTTTCGCAATTTTACGTCCATTTTAGTTCTGGCTAAAATATGTGAGACTTAGGAGTATAAAAATATAGACGAAAAAAATTGACTATGAGACTTAGGAGTATAAAAATAAAGACAAAAAAAATTGACTATACACTTTCGCAATTTTACATCCATTTTAGTTCTGGCTAAAGTATGTGAAACTTAGGAGTATAAAAATATAGACGACTGAACGTAAGGGTCTAAAATAAACAAACATTCGTGACACGGTGCACGTGACATAATTAAAGGATCTACATTTATACATATTATAACTTATTGGATAATTTGATAATACTTATCAAAATACGAATATATTTGAAAGTATAAATATATATTTATTTTACAGATATAGCATTTTTAATAATTTTGTGATATNATTTCTTATACTGGAATAAAAACTATCATATTTACAGAGGAATATAAACATGTTAAAAATATTATACACTTTCGCAATTTTACGTCCATTTTAGTTCTGGCTAAAGTATGTGAGACTTAGGAGTATAAAAATATAGACGAAAAAAATTGACTATGAGACTTAGGAGTATAAAAATAAAGACAAAAAAGATTGACTATACACTTTCGCAATTTTACGTCCATTTTAGTTCTGGCTAAAGTATGTGAAACTTAGGAGTATAAAAATATAGACGACTGAACGTAAGGGTCTAAAATAAACAAACATTCGTGACACGGTGCACGTGACATAATTAAAGGATCTACATTTATACATATTATAACTTATTGGATAATTTGATAATACTTATCAAAATACGAATATTTTCGAAAGTATAAATATATATTTATTTTACAGATATAGCATTTTTAATAATTTTGTGATATAAAAAGAATATAAGATTTTATAATAATTGTAAAACAAAAATGAAAACTTTTAAATTCTTTTATATCACAAAATTATATAAAATTGCAAAACAAAATGAATATATTAGAAAGTATAAATATATATTTATTTTACAGATATAGCATTTATTATAAAATCTTATATTCTTTTTATATCACAAAATTATTAAAAATGCTATATCTGTAAAATAAATATATTTATACTTTCGAATATATTCGTATTTTGATAAGTATTATCAAATTATCCAATAAGNTTGATTAAATTTTCAACTTGATATCTTTTAAACTCATAAAGTTTACTTAGAAGCAACTGAAATTTTCATAGTAAAATTTAAATTTTTAACTCAGCGAAAAGGATCTACATAAATTTTAAAATACTATGAAAATTTCAGTTGTTTCTAAGTAAACTTTATGAGTTTAAAAGATATCAAGTTGAAAATTTAATCAAAGATTTTTTATAATATTCTCTATCAAATTGAAAAAAAATATTTAAAGTTTATAAGTAAATGAAAAAGGATCTTGAGCTTAAAGTTTATATTAAATTACTATTAAAAAAAATTTTTTTTACTATATACAACATTTTGAACTCCTGTAAGGGGAAATGTCTCGTGACTGNCCTGAAATAAGAGTACTGAAACTCATTGAGAAAATATGTATTTCAAATTGAAAAAATATGTAAAGAAAATATGTAAAGAAAATATGTATTTCTTATACTGGAATAAAAACTATCATATTTACAGAGGAATATAAACATGTTAAAAATATTATACACTTTCGCAATTTTACGTCCATTTTAGTTCTGGCTAAAGTATGTGAAACTTAGGAGTATAAAAATATAGACGAAAAAAATTGACTATGAGACTTAGGAGTATAAAAATAAAGACGAAAAAAATTGACTATACACTTTCGCAATTTTACATCCATTTTAGTTCTGGCTAAAGTATGTGAAACTTAGGAGTATAAAAATATAGACGACTGAACGTAAGGGTCTAAAATAAACAAACATTCGTGACACAGTGCACGTGACATAATTAAAGGATCTACATTTATACATATTATAACTTATTGGATAATTTGATAATACTTATCAAAATACGAATATATTTGAAAGTATAAATATATATTTATTTTACAGATATAGCATTTNATAATTTTGTGATATAAAAAGAATATAAGATTTTATAATAATTGTAAAACAAAAATGAAAACTTTTAAATTCTTTTATATCACAAAATTATATAAAATTACAAAACAAAATGAATATATTAGAAAGTATAAATATATATTTATTTTACAGATATAGCATTTATTATAAAATCTTATATTCTTTTTATATCACAAAATTATCGTGTATATCAAAAATTGCAAAACAAAATTTTACAGATTAATATTTATTATAAAATTTTATGTTCTTTTTATTGTATATTTATCAATTAATATAGAAAATTGCAAAACAAATCAAATATGTTCAGAAGTTTTTCTTTATTATTGAAAAGATATATAAGTACTATGAAAAAATATGTTAAAAAATGTCTAAAAACTTCAGTAAAAATATTAAACTTTAATTTAAAAACAATGTCTGTAAATTTTAAATGTCTATATTGTGATCGTTATCTTTTGAGCTGAAATGCATACTCCTAACATGTAAAATATTGTAATGAACTTAAAGAACTTAATATCAGTACGGAGGAATCCAATAATAATATTTCAGATACGGTCTCGAGTATAAATGAAATGTCATTAGATAGTGATGATTTTAGTCAAATTGAAGAATTGCAAAGTATCCAAGAAGAAAACCTACCGCCAGTATCTGAAATTTCTTAGAATATGAAAGTGATTCAAATTATGCTGGTGATGTTTCTCTTCGTTCGGAAGAATTTGAAAACTTTGATGAAATTTTATCCGAAAGTTTGCAAAATTATACAGAAAAATCTGATACCAATATGAGTAATACTCTGGAAGAATTTGAACCTGCAGATTTAATGACTCTTGTTACAAAACACAATCTTAGTAATAAAGCTGGAAATTCAATCATAAAATTCTTTAACAGACATAGGACATTTCCCTTGAATTGCTGTATTATAGTAAAAAAAAATTTTTTTAATAGTAATTTAATATAAACTTTAAGCTCAAGATCTTTTTTTATTTACTTATAAACTTTAAATATTTTTTTTCAATTTGATAGAGAATATTATTAAAAATCCTTGATTAAATTTTCAACTTGATATCTTTTAAACTCATAAAGTTTACTTAGAANGATCTTGAGCTTAAAGTTTATATTAAATTACTATTAAAAAAAATTTTTTTTACTATATACAACATTTTGAACTCCTGTAAGGGGAAATGTCTCATGACTGTTAATAGACATTCAGATTTATCTCAATTACCTCTTCCAAAAAATATCGAAACTGGTCGAAAGTTCTTTTTTTTTTTTTTATTAGACTTGCAAGAGCTTAAGATTAATGTGGAATACAAATTTACAAGTTCTGAAAAACTAAAAAAAAGTACAGATACAGAAAATCTAATGACTAAATCAATATATTGCTATACTAATTACCGCCTGCCCAACTGCGACCAACATTAAAACAATGTTGGAAGATGTGAAAGCACCACACTTGTCGTAAAAACAAAAAAAACTATGAGGTCATAATTTTGTAATCCCGCCCCTTCAACACCTTGCCGAACAACATATATGACTTCTTTCCTCCTACAACAACTTAGAGGACAACTCCTCACCCTTTATACCTTTACGCTGCTTCCCCAAGATTAACACAAGAACCCAGACCCCAGATTTAAGAAAAAGGCTCAGACCTACACGCATTAGATGTTGGTGAAATTATTTGTCGAACAGGAGGGTTCTCCCAATCATACCTTACAATGTCCAGAGCTAAATTCCCGATCAAACCGTCTGCAGGTCATGTGGTAAAGATATCCAATATTTATAAATCCAATAATTTTATAACATCCATACCGCCGATCGTCACCGTAGTTCCACAAAACGCCGCAGTTTTTGCGTCACACCTGATTGTCAAGATCGACAATTCAGGGTCAAACCGAAATTTGACAATTTTCCCAAAAAGTTATGGCCATGAAAAATGGAAAATTTTGTGGCGTAGAAATATCCTTCGTCAACGAAAGTTTTAGACAGCTCCAAGAAAACTTCTTTGTTTCCACCGTTCGTTCGTACTAGACTACTTTTCCCAGGGAAGAGATAGTGGCAACTAACTCGTTCTTTCGCTACTTTAAAATATATTTTTCCCGCGTGCCCTCAAGAAAAAGAGAAGAGACGTCGTTTACGTTTTCCACCAAAGAAACCAGAACCAGATATCAGCAACAGAACGTTGCAAACTTATTCTTCAATCCAGGCCCATGAACTAGTCTTCAGGTCGACATCAGTAAATTTTTTTAAACGTAAGCCTTCGAAGTCCTTCACCCCGATAACCTTCGAATACCTCCAACATAAACGTAATATTTACGAAGGTTATTGGTACCGAAAACCTTCATTTTTATTAATAAAACGTAATACTCCGGAGGTTATTGATATTGATAACCTTCAATAACCTTTACTTTATTATAATAAACGTAATATTTGCGAAAGTTATTAGTCCGATAACCTTCAATAACCTTTGAAAACGAAATTATTACAATAACCTCCGACATAAAAAATTTCCTGATGGACCTGCTACCTTCCGACTAGATATTAGAGAAAAATAAGTTCACTTAAGTTTGTTTACTACGCCCATGAATAACTGACGCGGAGAGAGAGTATCACATTTTTTTTGGGTCGAAAGTTTTTTTTTTTTTTTTTTATTAGACTCGCAAGAGCTTAAAATTAATGTGGAATACAAATTTACAAGTTCCGAAAAACTAAAAAAAAGTACAGATACAAAAAATCTAATGACTAAATCAATATATTGCTATACTAATTACCGCCTGCCCAACTGCGACCAACATTAAAGTAATGTTGGAAGATGCGAAAGCACCACACTTGTCGTAAAAACAAAAAAAACTATGAGGCCATAATTTTGTAATCCCGCCCCTTCAACACCTTGCCGAACAACATATATGACTTCTTTCCTCCTACAACAACTTAGAGAACAACTCCTCACTCTTTATACCTTTACGCTGCTTCCCTGAGGTTAACACAAGGGTCGAAAGTTCTTTTTTTTTTTTATTAGACTCGCAAGAGCTTAAGATTAATGTGAAATACAAATTTAAAAGTTCCAAAAAACTAAAAACAAGTACATATACAGAAATCTAATGACTAAATTAATATATTGCTATACTAATTACCGCCTGCCCAACNTGACTTCTTTCCTCCTACAACAACTTAGAGGACAACTCCTCACCCTTTATACCTTTACGCTGCTTCCCCAAGATTAACACAAGAACCCAGACCCCAGATTTAAGAAAAAGGCTCAGACCTACACGCATTAGATGTTGGTGAAATTATTTGTCGAACAGGAGGGTTCTCCCAATCATACCTTACAATGTCCAGAGCTAAATTCCCGATCAAACCGTCTGCAGGTCATGTGGTAAAGATATCCAATATTTATAAATCCAATAATTTTATAACATCCATACCGCCGATCGTCACCGTAGTTCCACAAAACGCCGCAGTTTTTGCGTCACACCTGATTGTCAAGATCGACAATTCAGGGTCAAACCGAAATTTGACAATTTTCCCAAAAAGTTATGGCCATGAAAAATGGAAAATTTTGTGGCGTAGAAATATCCTTCGTCAACGAAAGTTTTAGACAGCTCCAAGAAAACTTCTTTGTTTCCACCGTTCGTTCGTACTAGACTACTTTTCCCAGGGAAGAGATAGTGGCAACTAACTCGTTCTTTCGCTACTTTAAAATATATTTTTCCCGCGTGCCCTCAAGAAAAAGAGAAGAGACGTCGTTTACGTTTTCCACCAAAGAAACCAGAACCAGATATCAGCAACAGAACGTTGCAAACTTATTCTTCAATCCAGGCCCATGAACTAGTCTTCAGGTCGACATCAGTAAATTTTTTTAAACGTAAGCCTTCGAAGTCCTTCACCCCGATAACCTTCGAATACCTCCAACATAAACGTAATATTTACGAAGGTTATTGGTACCGAAAACCTTCATTTTTATTAATAAAACGTAATACTCCGGAGGTTATTGATATTGATAACCTTCAATAACCTTTACTTTATTATAATAAACGTAATATTTGCGAAAGTTATTAGTCCGATAACCTTCAATAACCTTTGAAAACGAAATTATTACAATAACCTCCGACATAAAAAATTTCCTGATGGACCTGCTACCTTCCGACTAGATATTAGAGAAAAATAAGTTCACTTAAGTTTGTTTACTACGCCCATGAATAACTGACGCGGAGAGAGAGTATCACATTTTTTTTGGGTCGAAAGTTTTTTTTTTTTTTTTTATTAGACTCGCAAGAGCTTAAAATTAATGTGGAATACAAATTTACAAGTTCCGAAAAACTAAAAAAAAGTACAGATACAAAAAATCTAATGACTAAATCAATATATTGCTATACTAATTACCGCCTGCCCAACTGCGACCAACATTAAAGTAATGTTGGAAGATGCGAAAGCACCACACTTGTCGTAAAAACAAAAAAAACTATGAGGCCATAATTTTGTAATCCCGCCCCTTCAACACCTTGCCGAACAACATATATGACTTCTTTCCTCCTACAACAACTTAGAGAACAACTCCTCACTCTTTATACCTTTACGCTGCTTCCCTGAGGTTAACACAAGGGTCGAAAGTTCTTTTTTTTTTTTATTAGACTCGCAAGAGCTTAAAATTAATGTGGAATACAAATTTACAAGTTCCGAAAAACTAAAAAAAAGTACAGATACAAAAAATCTAATGACTAAATCAATATATTGCTATACTAATTACCGCCTGCCCAACTGCGACCAACATTAAAGTAATGTTGGAAGATGCGAAAGCACCACACTTGTCGTAAAAACAAAAAAAACTATGAGGCCATAATTTTGTAATCCCGCCCCTTCAACACCTTGCCGAACAACATATATGACTTCTTTCCTCCTACAACAACTTAGAGAACAACTCCTCACTCTTTATACCTTTACGCTGCTTCCCTGAGGTTAACACAAGGGTCGAAAGTTCTTTTTTTTTTTATTAGACTCGCAAGAGCTTAAGATTAATGTGAAATACAAATTTAAAAGTTCCAAAAAACTAAAAACAAGTACATATACAGAAATCTAATGACTAAATTAATATATTGCTATACTAATTACCGCCTGCCCAACTGCGACCAACATTAAAATAATATTGGAAGATGCGAAAGCACCACACTTGTCATAAAATAAAAAAACTATGAGGCCATAATTTTGTAATCTCACCCCCACAGGTTAAAATCCAAATATTGGGTAGCTATCAGACAAGCATAGAGAAAGTTTGTTTTTATTGGTTGATGATCAATAGTATCGTGATTGATCTGCACGAATAGAAATTTAAGATTCAGATCAGGTGATTAAAAGTGATTAGCGAGATTATCTTTAGATTCCAAAGCCAAAGTTCAAATTTTATTTATTATTTAAAATATATTTTATTACTTGTTAAAAAATTATACTGTATTTTGTATAATTCTGCATATAAAGTGATAAAAAATATATATATTAATTCTCATCTAAAAATATTTGAATTTTCTAAATACTCAAAAGGTTATAGATTCTATAAATTGTATATAAAGTTAGTTTTATTAAAAATACACTTTATTTTCACTGATATTTAACTTATTATTATAAATATGAATAGTTCCAGTTATATTCCACATTAAAAAATACTTTCTATATAGACTCTCTAAAATATAAGATCTTGTGAGATCATATATTGTTTAATATTAATTCTATAATAAATTTTAATAAAATAAATAAAATGATTTTTCGTTTGAAAACAATAAAAAATTTAAAAGTTATATACTTTTCAATTTATTGATTAATAAGTTTTTAAATATTTTTTTTTATTACAATTTCGGTATATTAATATAAAAAATACTTTCTACATAAACTTCAATGACAGTGAGATCAGGTGGGATCAAAAGTGTTCAAACGAAAGTAAGGGCTTGAAAGAACATACCTGCAAAATTTCAGTACCAATCATTTAGTCATTTTAGTGACTTGTCATATGGACGATCATAAATCAATTGAACGCTATTGTAAAATTAATATAAATATTTGTGTAACATGCTGATCAAAATCTAGACTTTCCCTATGCTTTTATCAATTAATCTGTTATTTATACAAGTTTAATGTCGCACATGATGAACTTTAATCATGTGAAATCTTTGTGGTGGCGTCGCATCATAAATCTTATTTATTGCAAATATATATATATATATAATAATAATATAATAATAATAATAATAATAATAATAATAATAATAATAATA